>JAXCGZ010022700.1:15000-25000 GCA_037179515.1 Halocaridina rubra | reverse complement strand
AGGCCACCCTTACTTTAGCTAAGGCAGCATATGTTGCCTTTACAATGCCATCTACAGTATAAGCATTTCTAGAGACAAATCACCCAATACGTTACGTTCTCTGTCTCTTGAGGATCGCGCTTGCTATTGACTACCCAGATTTGCTAAGTGTGTGTGATTACCATATAGTGTTTACGGGAAAGAGCCCAAAGCTCGTATCTTTCCCGTCTCCTGATCGGTTCCATTTTATACTTAGAGAGAGAGAGAGAGAGAGGAGAGAGAGAGAGAGAGAGAGAGAGAGAGAGAGAGAGAGAGAGAGAGAGAGAGAGAGAGAGAGAGAGAGAGAGAGAGAGAGAGAGAGAGAGAGAGAGAGAGAGAGAGAGAGAGAGAGAGAGAGAGAGAGAGAGAGAGAGAGAGCAAGAATTTCAAATTTTATTATTCAATGGAATGTCAGAGCTACTGACTCCTTGCACAAATCTACCTTTTGTATATTATCCTTGTATTTATAGTTCATATCTTATTAAATCATCAGGGACTATATGGATGATTTGAATTTTGATAAACAGTATTGAATGATGAATAAATTTTGCTATTTTTGGTAAGTACTAGAAATGATATGTTAGGATAACTCACTGGAAAACTTCATTTCAATATGCATGAGTTTATGCTGCGTATACTGTACTTCTAAAACATAATATGCAAGACTATGTTACAATTCATGTACTGTAGCATTATCCCTGACAAGGGCAATTACAGTTTTCTCAAGATATTTTGGCTTGACTCAGCCCCCCCCCCCTATTATAAGGGGTATATAGTTCTAGTATATAGATAGATACAGATTTTTACTGAAATATATCCTCAATCTACGAGTCCATATGTTTGTTAATCGTGTACAGGAGAACCGCACCGAAATGCACCCAACATCCCATATGTTCCACTGCAGGTAACTCAATCCTGTTTCGTTAATAATGAGCAGTTTTTTCTTTGTAAGGAAGAACTTATCTATTTTGTTGTTCCGGTTTTACGTCACGGACTCCCTTTTCTAACAAGGGCTAGGACGGTTGCCTTCTTACGAAGGACTTGTTTTGGCAGATGTAATCGTTACCTTGAGTGCATGCCCTTGCTAATCTCAGACCGTGACGGGGCGCGAACCCTCGACCTGACACCTCAGAGTCGCGGACGCTACCGCTTGAGCCACAGTGACAAAAAGAACTTATCTATTTATTTACCTGCAAAGAGATGTGCTACCTAGGAGGGACGGCTGGGGTGAGCCTCTATGTCCCCCGTGTTCATCCCAGTGATTTCTATACCACATCCTCGGTAGGAAAGTAGTAGGGGAAGAACACAGTAAATAAGGAAGAGTAGGAGGAGGCGGAGGAGGTGAAGGGGATGGTGGAGGTGGTGGTGGTGGAGATGAAGAACCAACAACACCAAAGAACACCTGCTTGTGTACATTCCACATGAACATTCTTCTTAAATTGGGTTTCTGGAGTTTTTCCTTATAAAAAATATGTTTTTAGTCAAAGTTATTGAGCCGAATCATACATTTTTTCACCATTATCTCGATTGACAGCAGTAATTAGAGACGATGGGAAGCAGATTCACAAATATTTCTGTCCTTACGCCATAAAGTAGTGCACTCATTCTCTGTTGACACTAGTAAAATCAGTGTTTAATATATGAGTATTTCAGACGAGTTACTTCACGAAATACTGTGTCTGTCTGTCTCTCTGTTCCCTTTAACCCGCCAACTTAACCGTAAGAGACAGACCCATCCCGCTCAAAACATCAGCAACAGTAAAACGTGGATGTGATTCTTCCCTTATGCCCGGAAATCAATAACACAGTCATGTCAAGAAGACAGCCGTCGAAAAGCTGTCATATCACTACTTTTTTTTTTTAATTCTATTGAAAATCTGCACAATTCCACATTGCAGACGATCTCGAAAGAAGCCCGAGGATACGACATATGCAGACTAACAATAAGGTCTTACTCACTAAACAATAGATAAAGACTTGTATGATAAAAATGATAACGGTTTGGGTACACGCAGATAACCTTCTCTCGATAAGGGAGCTTTCGGTTACGACAATTTATAATACCTAGACGAAAAAGAGGCATATATCTGAAAGAATGTACATATGTCTGTAAGACACACACACACATTATATATATATATATATATATATATATATATATATATATATATATATATATATATATATATATATATATATATATATATATATATATATATATATATGAGAGGTATAGACAGGGAGGAGGGTTGAGAATACTTCCTCCGTGTTCCCCTGCGTGTCGTAAAAGTCGAAAATGATGCGGAGCGAGGGGGTTGGGCATCACCTCCTATGTATTTACCTCCCACAAAAAGTCAAAGTATTTTCTTTGAATAAGCCAACCCCCTTATAAGGGGGAATATGGCTTTGGTATACGGAAGGATATATATATATGAGAAGTTCTAAAATGAAGTCTGGTCATCTATCGTACCTAGAATGAATTTGAGAGATCTAATATTCCAGAATCCAGCTGGATTGGATCCAGTTTCAATTCCTTAACCAAAGCCTGATATACATTCCAATCATCTTTCCATCTACCACGATACTATTGGTTCCAGACAGTGGCCACAATCACATGTGATGCGGTCATAACCACATATATAGATAGCAAGGGTTCATCACACTCTACCTGCCCTCACCTTTTATATCAGTTGTTTTGTGGCAAGAAAAGACATTTTGGGAGTGATGGACACACTGTTACAGCTAGTAGTCTCCGTGGCTAAATGGTAGCGTCCGCGACTCTGAGGCGTCAGGTCGAGGGTTCGCGCCCCGTCACGGTCTGAGGTTAGCAAGGGCATGCACTCAGGGTAACGATTACATCTGCCAAAACAAGTCCTTCGTAAGAAGGCAACCGTCCTAGTCCTTAGTAGAAAAGGGAGTTCGTGACGTAAAAACCGAATCCGGACACAATGTTACAGCTCCTATCAGTGGGTACCTAAGGCAGGCAAGGACTACGAGAGTGGAATTCTTTTCTTTCACATCCTAATAAGGGAATAAAAGTCCTTTTAGTTACATCCCACGACACAAGACGACGAAGCGATGACCGAACTCCTCCTTCCTCACAACCACAACAGATAACATTCATACATAGATGTTCCGGTTTTACGTCACGGACTCCCTTTTCTACCAAGGGATAGGAACGTTGCCTTCGTGCGAACAACTTGTTTTGGCAGATGTAATCGTTACCCTGAGTGCATGCCCTTGCTAACCTCAGACCGTGACGGGGCGCGAACCCTCGACCTGACGCCTCAGAGTCGCGGACGCTACCGCTTGAGCCACGGCGACTTCATAACATTCATACACAGATGAAGAGTCAAAATGAAGTTTAGATATAAATACCGATTAATCAGAATGAATTATGGCTTAAAACTAATTAAAACATTGCACTGAAAATCTTAGGGCTACAATTAGCTGGAAAAGTAGCTAACAAAGCCGCCACATAAAAAATAGCGACTTTTTATTTATTTTTTTAAACCTCAGATGTGGCCACGAAATGAATACCCTTATTGACGCCCCAGTTCGTGAAGTTACATTACCACCATTGGCACTACATATTTTATGGTGTACTCACTAAGCCTCCTGAGTGGATAGGTGCCACTAGCGACATTCGATGGATATAGCAAGCATGGAATACGCTCCGAGCTAAACAAAACTTCCCGTATAATATAATCATAATAAGAAAAGAAAAAGTCTCAGTAGAGTCAGGATAATATTATGAAGTATTAGAGTCTTTTTTTATAATCAAACTCCAAACTTTGAATTTCAAGGCTATCTTTACAAGGCTTTATCTCAAAAATGCAACGCTTATTTAGGAACAGATATGAATCGCACATTCCTACCAGTACTCTCTCTCTCTCTCTCTCTCTCTCTCTCTCTCTCTCTCTCTCTCTCTCTCTCTCTCAGTATTTTGCGTTAAAAAGTTTTTATTTTCTCTCTCTCTCTCTCTCTCTCTCTCTCTCTCTCTCTCTCTCTCTCTCTCTCTCTCTCTCTCTCTCTCTCTCTCTCTCTCTCTCTCTCTCTCTCTCTATTTTGCGTTAAAAAGTTAAAAGGGATGAAGGAGTTAAAACGGGCTGCAAGGGGGAGGGGGAGGAGAACAAGGGGGGAGGGAACGAACCGAGGTACTATTCCCTACAGAATCAATATTTGCAACCATCAGACAAACACACACAAATGCACACAAACACACACACACAGTCTGAGATTAAAGTAAGGATGGTGTTGTAAAGGCGTTTCCTTTTACTTTATACCATTCTGCTAATGCTTCTACAAATTCCAGTATTTTCTCTCTCTCTCTCTCTCTCTCTCTTTCTCTCTCTCTCTCTCTCTCTCTTCTGTGATTGAAAGACATTAAGGGGCAAGATTCCAAGGCAAGTATAACAGGACTCAACACGAACATATGTGGAGAACTGACTTTCTATATATATATATATATATATATATATATATATATATATATATATATATATATATATATATATATATATATATATATATATATATATGGTCTTGACAGAGTGGCTAGGAATGAATATTTTGATGTGGTTGATTCTACTCTAGACCTAGAGGTCATAGTTTGAAGTTTCGTAAGAAAACTTCTTTGCAAGAAGTAAGGAAGTACGTTGATAGTTGATGATTGGAATTCATGACGCGAGGAAATAGTTAATACTAACTGCATTCATAGTTTAAGGATAAATATGATACTCGTACGTATCACTGAGTATAAAAAAATGGAACCGACCAGGAGACGGGGAGATAAGAACATGGAGTCATTCCTGGAAGCACAATTAGGTAATTATACACACACACACACTTGAAAAAGCACATAGCTAAGCTTGAAAAAGTTCAAAGACATGCCACGAAACTGGTGCCAGAAATACGCAATCTCAGTTATGATGAGAGGCTGAGGGAATTAGACTTACCATCACTCGAAGCTAGAAGAGTGAGAGGGGATATGGTGACAGTCTTTAAATTCCTTCATGGTTATGATAGAGTGGATAGGGATCGATATTTTGATATGGCTGGCTCTAGAACTAGAGGTCATAGTTTGAAGCTTCGTAAGAAAACTTGTTTGCAGGATGTAAGGAAATACTTTTTCAGTGTAAGAGTAGTTGATAATTGGAATTGGCTAAGCGAGGAGGTAGTTAATGCTATCTCAATCCATAGTTTTAAGGACAGGTATGATAAGTATCACTAAGTATAAAATGGAACCGATGAGGAGACGGGAAGATACGAGCTTTGGGCTCTTTCCCGTAAACACAATTAGGTAATCACAATTAGGTAATCACACACACACCAATTCAGGCAACATGCGAATCTGGCAACACGGTTATGAACAGCAAAAATAAATATCGGAGTACTTTAGCGCTTAAAATTGCCTCTGAAGATGAATAACGATAATCCTAAAAGCTAAGCTGCCCTGTCTCTTCTTTTTACTCTTCGTATTCTATATATATATATATATATATATATATATATATATATATATATATATATATATATATATATATATATATATATATATATATATATATATATCACTGCATGAAAGCGTATCGCCAAACAATCACCCATTAGAACAGCCGCCGAAAAGAAGGGGGAAGGGTTCTCTCTTCTTCCAGGAGACGATTACGCAGTGTTAAATTACCTTTCAATAATAATAAATCTAAGTCGAAAGTTCACATGACCTTTGTACTGCTGTCTTTTCTCCCCCTCATTTCTCCTTCCCATAAAAAAAATGGTAAAGGGAAGAAGAAGAAGAAGAAGAAGAAGAAGAAGAAGAAGAAGAAGAAGAAGAAGACGAAACGTTACTGCCATCCAGCCCGGTTCCAGTAAAGGATGTCGTGGTTACAAAGCAACGTTTGCTCTCTCTCTCTCTCTCTCTCTCTCTCTCTCTCTCTCTCTCTCTCTCTCTCTCTCTCTCTCTCTCTCTCTCTCTCTCTCTCTCTCTCTCTCTCAGAATGTCACCTATATAAACATCTAAAAGGCAAAGGACGATTTTTCTTGTGGTCATATCTAGTTTTTTGTCTCCCTCCTATGACTCTCGAACGAGACGGGAAGATACGAGCTTTGGGCTCTTTCCTGTAAACACAATTAGGTAAGTACACAAAGTGAGAGAGTACATGTGATAATCTGTCCTTTTCTTGCTTATCAATGCGGTGTTACTCCAAGATTTACGAGTCTAAATATTCGTACTGTAATGGCTAGAATCACGCATTTGTCATAATGCTGTCACGTCATGAAAGATCTGTTATTTGTCCAATCTTTTCTAATAAAGCTATTTCAAACATCAACAATGTGCATAACTTCTTTTTCTACGTTAGTTATTTATGGTGAAAATAATGAATATTGTTAAAAAATAAATGCATAACTACTTAAAATGGCTACACACCCTTTAAAATCTGAACGAAAAAAATCTTTCACATTGGCACTTGTGGTATATAGCCTATATACCCTTCATACTATCTATATACATGAGCCATTTTCCCCTTATAAGGGGAGTGGCTGAGTCAAGACAAAATACTCTGACTCTTTGGGAAGAGAAAATACAGAGGAGGGGGATTCCCAGTCCCCTCACTCCGGCCCATTCAGTCGACTCTAACGACACGCAGGGGAACACGGAGGAAGTATTCTAGCCCCCTCCCTTAAGGGATAATTTCCTCCCTTCATACTAATATTGCATAATAAGCGAACAAGGTTAGATGAGGGACTAAAAGAGGTGGAGATTTTGCAGAGAAAACTTGACGGAGCCCCACAAAAAGAGTATGATAAAACTAACCCCACTCCCGCCAGTGTCACCAGGAGGGAAGTTGTACAAACGTACAAATTGTAAATAATATTTTTTATCAAAATATGTAATTATTGTAAATAGGTAATCATTTAGTAATTATTAAGTTATTTTAAAGTTGTATTTAATGGGTAAATAATTACTCTTGGGTTGTTTGTAACTCATCCCACTGAAATAGCTGTACATATAAATAACCCTGAATTTGATCATTAAATCAGTTCAATATTCTGCTTGCATTGGTGTACATCCTCTTTATATATTAAGTAAAATAACTCTTGCTTTCCATTTGAAGTAGTGAAGTAACTACAGTCGTTACAAAGTAAGCTCTAGATGACATCTGATGTGCATATACTTTGTTGAAAGACAAGATAACAGAATCAAGTTTCTTCACTCGCGTATTTACAATACCAACCATTCCTGAAGGCCATATTATAAATAGGTCATCATCTCCTTGAACAAAAAACGAACATCATTACTGAATGTAAAAAAAAAAAAAATCTATTTCAATGAAAGCAGCAGCAAAATGAACAATGTATAACCTCCACACGTCCTAATAATATAGGCGAAGAAATGGAATGGACAACACCTAAGACACCAGGTACTGCTATGCACAAATATCTGTTTTCTATCTCATGTTCTCTTTCAGAAAATACGGAAAGAAGCTTCAGAACAGGTATGGAGATGGGAGGCAACTCATTATTTATCATATTTATATTAACAATTTAGTACGAAAAGCAATGTCCATCAATTTCTTTTTTGGCATATGTGTGTGATTTACAGCTTGACACGTTCCCAAGTAACATCTTATAGTCTTAAGAACAATGGCGGACATGAATGCTCACTCTCTTACTTTTCTTAAAGTGAAGTACTCTCTCTCTCTCTCTCTCTCTCTCTCTCTCTCTCTCTCTCTCTCTCTCTCTCTCTCTCTCTCTCTCTCTCTCTCTCTCCGCTGACGTCCTATCCCTCTTCGGAAGTCACATGCTGCAGCTCATTTTCATTCAAAGTGACCTGATGTTCTCAAGTTACTGGCCATATCTCACTCTGAATGTTAGGTGTTATTTCTTAGTCTCTTCAAACATGACGTGTCATTTCTCATTTTCTTTGGAAGTTACGTTTCATCTCTATGTGAAAGTTACTTGTCATCTCTCACTTTCTTGAGGAGAGATGCATCATCTCTCACTTATTCGATATTAGGAGTCTCTGTTACTTTCTCGAAAGTTACGCGAACTCTCACTTATTCGATATTACGCGTCTCTCTTACTTTCTCGAAAGTTACGCGAACTCTCACTTTCCTAATGTTACACGCTCTTTCTTGCTTTCTACGAAAGTTTAGTGACGTCTCTCACTTTCTCTTTCTTAAAACGTTACGCAATATCTCTCACTTTCCTCGAGAGGCACGTGCCCTTTCTGATTACATAACAGGAGATATAGCACCATATAAGAGTCGATCTAAGCGTTATCTTTCGCTGTGTTGGTAAGCTCACTCGCTTCCTATCCGTAACCTGACATACTTTTCAGTCCATTGTATTAATTTTAATAACAGACTACGTCACTGTTATTTCCGGAGACTAAGTTTTCTCATTCATAAACTCTTGATACCTTTACTTTCGAGGACGAGATACGATAGTTACAAGAATTGAAAGATCATAAATAATAAAGAAACCCTCTCACTCGACTGTACCATACGTACACAAGCTGGTAATACAGACGTGCGTACGTACATACTTCATAACTGTGAGCGTCACATATGGGTACACAATGCCATATAAAATCATCTTGCCAAACGCCACCCCCCAACCCTTTCGCCTTGAAGAGACAACCCCCTCCCTGTAGCTTTCCTGTATGTGTGTAACTTTATTTAGCACCTTATTGCTGGTACCTAGGTATGCTCACACACACACACACACACACACACACACACACACACACACACACACACACACTCAACTCTTAACAAGATCATATCAACATTAGGTGCAACTTATTTGCCGTACCCAATTATCTAAACATCTAATTAAGTATTTTTCATCTCTCCTAACAACAAAAATGGACGTGAGTAAGTTATATTATGTTGATATTTGCGGGAATTAAATAAAAAAGTAAAAAAAAAAAGAAGCGAAAGTAAAACTAAATTAAGCGAATTTATTTTCTTTGAACGTAAGCAGGATAAATTTACCCGTCTCAGTTCACGTTCTTCCAAATGATCGTACATAGTCATCTCATTCTAAGAATATAACAGATTTAAAATGCACAGATGCTATTTAAGGCAGCGTATTTATAGACAGTCAACCTTTTAAACAACAAAATTTTATATCAGTTTCATTTGTTTTCTTCGAAATAATGAACAACGGGACGCATCATTCACATTGAAAATACTTTGAATTTTACACCCTCCAATCTCTTTGAAAATGTTTCACATGCTTTCATCGTGTTTCGGACTTCGAACACTGAAAAATCTCTCTCTCTCTCTCTCTCTCTCTCTCTCTCTCTCTCTCTCTCTCTCCTCTCTCTCTCTCTCTCGTTTGAAGCGCTGCCAAACGTGGGGACGCCTTTGAGAGAAGGCAATGTGATGGTCTACCTGAATTATGTTTATTATTAGTGTGCTAACGACAGGAGAAATGGGCGGGGTGGGTGGGTGTGCAGTTTCGGAGTAAATAAAAATGGAGGATTAGATAAAAAGAAAATACACGAAGAAAAAGACCAGAAATAAAAAGCAACGAGATTATCTCACTCACCCAAACGAGATAATCGAAAACATGATATAATTTTAAGAGGAGATATTCATTATAGATGGCCCAATCCACGTTCTATAAGTAATCAGTTATTTTTAATACTCATTGGAACATCTAGTGGGCCTACTGCAGCCCTAAAATTATAACAAGGTTAGGCGACTAAACCTGATGGTAATTAATTTCATCTATTCTAGTCCATTCTATAAGCGAAGACCAAGACGTTCCTACAGGCAACTCTATCTTCTTAACGATGCTGTTACTCCGAGAGAATGATATATATATATATATATTATATATATATATATATATATATATATATATATATATATATATATATATATATATATACTGCAAAAAGAAAGGGAAGTTACTTCAAAAGATAAATAAAAAAATGCCGTAGTAGTAGTAGTAGTAATAATAATAATAA
>JAXCGZ010022700.1:7500-12500 GCA_037179515.1 Halocaridina rubra | reverse complement strand
AGACAATCAACGAGAAGGGCTTGAGCTAGGGTGCACGAATAAATGTGCAAATGAATGCAATCTAAAGAATGAAATAAGAGACTTCACGGTAAACAACATCAGCGTTTTATTTATTGTTAGAAAAGTATTTGACGAGTATGAGAGTAAAAGTCTTTAAACAAGCCTTACTATCAATGCTAACAATACTGTAATTTAATATCGTGCGTACTTATAAGTTCATAGATATATATAATTAACTCATTTTTGCAATATATATAGAAATGAATCCCAAATTTCCTTAAAAAAAAAAAAAAAAAAACTGACAGCGTGAACTGTTTTCCAGTCAAGTGTTACCTACTCTTAGAAAAGCAGTAAGAAGAGACCATAATCTGTAATGTCAAGCAGCAACAAAAATATGTATCAGAAAAGAGAAGTAGTACAAGAGAGTAGTATAGAAACAGCAGCATTAACGACCGACCATCCCAGTCTCCGTTGAAAGTAACTCCTGAACCGACCTCCGACCAGCAGGCGACACTAGATTCCAGAAAAACCTGACATTGGATTCGAGGTTGTAGGGTATAATAGGGAGGGCGCGGGAAATGAGTTGCATACATTATTTCCATGTCTGAATACCAATCTGCACAATTCTGAGTGTGCGTGCTTGAGTACACACATTACACATTAACACATTGCATACGAATGTGTGTAACGAATACACTCTATTTAAGATCAAAATATTACGAAAAACGTACAACTTTCAAATCTATGAATTGTGAATTATACACTACTACTTATTCCACTACTACTACAACTACTACTTCTACTACTACTAGCATTCAAACGCAGTTCATTAAATGAATTGAAAGTGTGGTAATTTAACCGTCTAACAGTATGTCATAATTAGTATGAATAATGAAGGTGTGACATTTGAGAAATAGAATATTCTACCTAGGGGAAAATAAACAATGGGGTTTACGAATATTTCTCCTTGTACACTCAAGAAGTGAAAACCTACAATGAACACAATGTAATATAAAGTCACTAAAAAATGGATCACAACATTAATGAATTAATCTAATTTATATATTATTAATGCACCAAAGAATAATAAAAACTGTTGCTACTTGAAATATAAAAATAACGATTTGTTTGAGTAAGTGTTGACCACGCGTTCCAAGAATACGCAATAATCAGTTGAGTATTTTGGTGCACGTGTAATCTGTAAATAGCTGTACTTGCACCGCCCACGAGAATTTTACTATGCAGCATAATGCTGAACACATGTGCAGGTGTTTACAAATGTACTCGTTCTCTCACTTTGTATAATTACACAGTCTTCTTGTTTTAATCTCTATAACAAATGTTGAAAGATTTTGAGTGTGAGTATATATATATATATATATATATATATATATATATATATATATATATATATATATATATATATATATATATATATATATATATATATATATATGAACCTTGCTATTCTAAATATTTCTGATAAAAATTATTAGAGTCCATTTACTCAACCTTCTGTGAATGAAGAGATATGTTTCAGATTATTCTTAAATTAATCATAATAATAATAATAATAATAATAATAATAATAATAATAGATTGGATAATAAAAATTGTCCACATTTCAGAAACAAGACTACGGAAACTGATTTCAAATACAATGTTAAGGGGGGTTTAAACGGTCAAACGGTTCGTCGAACGCGGTTCGACAGACAAGTGTTTGAAGTGATGTTCGAACGTGTGAGTCGAACCGCGTTCGACGAACCGTTTGACCGTGTAAACCCCCCTTTATGCTGCTTAGATAATGCATCAGTAAGAACAAAAAAGTACTGACACGTCTAGAAAAGGGAGGAGGCGGGTCAGGGATGTGTACATGGTGTGAGGGGGGAGTGAAAATCAGCTGTAGGCAGACAAAGGGGCAGGCCAACAGGCAAGCAACACCCCAAGGGCACTTAAAGTACAATAATAACTTATAATTATAGTCATTTAAGTATCAAGCAGAGCTGTGGCGAGGTTATGTAGCAGCAGAGGAGGCGGGAAGAGAAGACACTGACTGAGACGCGCCAGAAAAGATGTAAAAGAAGTTGAAAAGGTAATCAGTAAGCACCTGACAGACATACGTAAATAAGTTTAGACAGGTGACTGCAATACTGCAACATGGTTAACACACCCTCCAAGAGATTGACGGAACCAGTCGTGTTTAAAGGAGAGAGAGAGAGAGAGAGAGAGAGAGAGAGAGAGAGGGGTGGGGATGGGGTGGGGGTAGAAGCAATAAGGAGTTAAGACAGGCATTTGCTAAAAAGGGCCTCAAGCAATGCGAAATCACCGGTAGGGTTGGTACGCTCTGTGGCCATACAAGTTGTACCACCTCGCCTCTATAACCGCCTCTACACTACGGCAAATCCACACGCACACACGCACGCACAGACAGGCAGCTGCTGCAGGAATAGCAATTGCAAGAGGAGGGTCCCAGAGGTAGCAATGAAAGGCGGAGAATGCAATGAGAGAGAGAGAAACTGTTCCATTTATGACATGACGATACTCAGTATCCATAGCTATCAAGCAAAAACCAACTGGTCTTTCCTCATATAATAATAATAAAAAAAAAAAAGAAGTTAGCTTGATGACTCTAGCCCTAATAAGGATGTCCAATGCACACCAAGCATAAAACTCGATTTTTCTTGAACATATTTCCGCATGCTTTTATTTATGCGTTTACTTTTGATTCACTCTTCAACGCGGATATAAACAATGAACTGTTTGTTCATCAGATATCTCTCGTAGACCAATATTTGTGTCATTTGTAAAAAAATCGGTATTACTTGAAGGGGGGGGGGGCTTTCATTCTCCCTTGGTGTCAGTAAGGTATCTATCTGTCTATCTAAATATTTATATCTTAACTTCTCACCTGCATTCGTTTTTACGTTTCTCCGTAAAAAACAAGTAATACTCTCGATTTCCTGAGCGTTTGCCTTCAAATAGCCTTAGGCTACAAACTTATTTAGCAAACGACTGCTTTCCTGCCGTTCCGGCTACGGCTACCAAAACGGCTACCAAAACCTATTGTCTGTATACCATTTGAAGGCAATGTGCACAGTAGCAGATTTTAGTATATGATATAACATACTGTAGCGACAATGGATATCCCCCCCAATACACACCATCACTTTAAGCTAGAAGAATGAGGGGGGATATGGTGACAGTAGCAAATTTTACTATATGATATAACATACTGTAGGGACAATGGATATCCCCCCCAACACACACCATCACTTTAAGCTAGAAGAATGAAGGAGGGATATGGTGACGGTTTTTATATCCCTTCATGGCTTTGACAGAGTGGATAGGGATCGATATTTTGATTTGGTTGGCTATAGAATTAGAGGTTCTAGTTTGAAGCTTCGTAAGAAAACTTCTTTGCTGGAGGTAAGGAAGTATTTTTTTTTTTTTTTTTAGTGTAAGATGACTGGAATTCGCTAAGCGAGGATATAGTTTATGCTAACTCTAGTCATAGTTTTAAGGAAAAATATGATAAGTATCAATGAGTGCAAAAATAGAACCGATCAGGAGACGGGGAGTTACGAGCAAAGAGCTCTTTTCCGTGAGAAAAATTAGGTAATGACACATTTTGAGGATGGTTTCAAGCGGGTTTCACGTATTTCTTTTTCTATTCCCGACATTAATTAGCAAATAAATAAATAAATAAATAATAATAATACTTATTAATATTATTATTAATATCATTATTACTATTTTTACTCAGTCATTGGTAAAACTTACACAGTCATCCTTACCACAATATACAGTCAATAAATTACATATTCATATATACATATGGACTCATTCCCCCTTGCAAAGGGGATGGCCGAGCCAAGAAACACGCATTCACCACAATCCACATATACCTCAACCACTCCTCTTAGATCCTTGAGGATAAAGGGTTGCCACGTTTCCCCCTCCCCTTCCACCCTGCTTGGGTCACCCACAAGGTAGGCGGGCGAGGCTATTCTACAATGAGACTCGACAGTCGCAGCTGGTTTACCCACACAGCTTCATCACATGGCAACTCCCCTCACACCCGTCCATCACAATTCACTGAGCTAGCGGGTGCGAGAAATCCCTTAGGCCCGTGTCATCTATACACAATCTTCCTCCACTCATTCCTGTCTCTTGCACGTACTCTTATCTATTAAGAAATTTTAATTCTTAAGAAATTAAAACAGAAATTAAAGAAATTTTCGTATAGGATAAAAGCACTCATAATATATATATATATATATATATATATATATATATATATATATATATATATATATATATATATATATATATATATATATATAGAGAGAGAGAGAGAGAGAGAGAGAGAGAGAGAGATTATTTTATTTTATTTTATTAATTTATTGCGCCAAGGCGTCAGACATTACATGAGTTCATACAAATAATGCTTCAAATGGATATAAAACCAAGAATTGAACATGGTTTACAGGGAGGTGTACATATTGATAAAACATTGCTGCATACTAACACACAACTCACAGAATGGCAGCACAGAGTACATTATATGCAAAAGTAAAGCTCAGAGAAACGCAGAATGCACAAACAGAATTATATAGCAACATACAGAAAATATATGTATAATTCAATATAATTAATGGCCACCAAAGTGAGGAAAACGAGCAAGAATAACATCAAGGTTGTCATCATTAAGTAAAAATGAGCAGATCTGTATTAAGTTCTGACCTCGTGGTAAAACATCTCTCACTGCGGGGCACTGAAGACAATAGTGGTCAAGAGTGTTAGCATTAGTTCGGTCGCATAATGTACAGGAGGTGTACTGTGGCATATCTAGAGTCTGGGAGACCTGCCATAAAGGCCGATACCCCATTCTGAGCCGAGCACTAACTACATTGTTTTTCCGCACCATTAACCCGCGTCTACGATACTTGTAGCGACTGTGAAGGAAGTGATCATGGTGCTGTATGGACACACTGTTGGCC
>JAXCGZ010022699.1:165000-172500 GCA_037179515.1 Halocaridina rubra | reverse complement strand
TGAAAAACGAGGGAGGACATGGAGACGGTTTATGAAGTCTTCCATGGTGTTGATAGAGTAGATATGGAGCAAGACATTGATATGGTGTGTCTCTAGAACTAGAGGTCAAAATGTGAAGCTTCATTAGAACACTTTTTAGGAATAAATACTCTTCTAGTGTTAAGTACAAATGATAACTGAAATTAAGTTACAAATTGCAAACGCAGAAAGCATCAAAAGCTTGAAGGAAAACTATGAATGTTGTTAGTGAGTTGAAAAAGAACCGACTTGGACACTAGGAACTACGATTGTATAGCTCTTTCTATTGAGTACAATTAGACAAATCCATAAGCTCTCAAGAGGTCTCTTGAAATGATGCATGCATTTGTGACTTGGCCAAAAATGAGAACGCATATGATTAGAAAAAAGAATTGTCTCACTGGATATCCAATGAATGGCAAATGTGATATTTAAAAAAAAATCATCAAAAATCTCTCTCTCTCTCTCTCTCTCTCTCTCTCTCTCTCTCTCTCTCTCTCTCTCTCTCTCTCTCTCTCTCTCTCTCTCTCTCTCTCTCTCTCTCTCTCTCTCTCTCTCTCTCTCTCTCTCTCTCTCTCTCTCTCTCTCAGGGAACCGACGCCCTTCATTCTGTTTTCTGTCAGAAATAATGCTTTTAATTTTTCAAATTTACACATATTATTTGCATGTGTGCAAGAGAGAGAGAGAGAGAGAGAGAGAGAGAGAGAGAGAGGAGAGAGAGAGAGAGTGAGAGAGAGAGAGAGAGAGAGAGAGTCGTGTCCATACATATCTCTCATTCTATGTGTCTGTTTATCAATATATATATATATATATATATATATATATAGAGAGAGAGATGAGAGAGAGAGAGAGAGAGAGAGAGAGGAGAGAGAGAGAGAGAGAGAGAGAGAGAGAGAGAGAGAGAGAGAGAGAGAGAGAGAGGAGAGAGAGATAGACTTATAGATAGATATATAGATAGATAGATAGATAGATAGATAAATAGATAGATAGATAGATAGATAGATAGATAGATAGATAGATAGATAGAGAGAGAGAGAGAGAGAGAGAGAGAGAGAGAGGAGAGAGAGAGAGAGAGAGAGAGAGAGAGAGGAGAGAGAGAGAGAGAGAGGAGGAGAGAGAGAGAGAGAGAGAGAGAGAGAGAGAGAGAATTGTGCGCATGCATATCTGTCATTCTATTTGTCTATCTGCCTATCTATCTAGCTATCTATCAATATGTACATATATATATATATATATATATATATATATATATATATATATATATATATATATATATATATATATATATTTTTTTTTTTTTTTTTTTTTTTTTTTTTTTTTTTTTTTTTGAGAGTGACACCGGGATAGGCAGAAACTGCCCTCATCAACAAAGGCCCGGGCACGAGAAAATACCAAGACGAAGGAATAGAAAAAGGTTAAGGGCAAGGCAGAGATGAGGTAATGTCACACAAAGGAAAACGACAGACAGAAAAAAACAGTCAAAGTAAAGAGGACCCAGAGATATGGAGGACTAGGCTCTGAGATGACGATAGATCTGCTTTTTGAAGGATGAAAGGTCATAAGAATTAGGAAAGCCAGAAGGAGGAAGAGAGTTCCAGAGTCTGGAGGTAGATGGGAAGAAGCAGTCACTGCACCGACCAATCCGCGAGCTACAAATCTCCACACAGTACCTGTGAGATGAGGCCGCTTGGCGAGTGTCACGCGGCCTCGGCAGTGGAGGAGGGATGCAACTAGCCAACTCATCAGAGCGGCGATGGAAGTAGTAGCGATAGAAAAGCGAAAGGGAAGATACCTTATGCGAAGAGAGAGAGAATCCAGGTTAGAAGTAAGAGAAGGATCATTAATGAGTCTGACTGCCTTAGATTCAACCCTATCAAGAAGATAAGTAAAGGAAGAAGCACCCCAGATGTGTGAGCAGTATTCTAAGCAGGGGCGGATAAGACCTTTGTAAATATTAAGTATATATATTATGAATAACCCTTCCTTGGTTGGTGTTGTTGTTACAATTGTGGCCCTCTATAAGCTTGAGATGGATATGGTAATATCGCTGAAAAGAAAAAAAAGGAGAAAAAAAGACTTTTTTCTTCCGTGTTTTTTTTTTTTTGGAAATTAAATATTCACATCTTTTAATTCTACCGATGGGTCTGAGACGACATGTTGACGGAAAATATTTTTTTCTATTTTTTTTTTTTTTTTAAGTCTCAGAAGATCTGCATACTAATTAACCTTCCCTTTAGATACTGTTTTTCCCTTTCAATATGGAATTAATTGGGTCAAGGTTTTAACTACTACGCGATTCTATATAAATATATTTTTTTCCATATGCGCTTTTGCGTTTTGGGATCCTTTTTTGATGACTTTTCTTAATGCTTAGTAAGATTCTTTTTTTTTTTTTTTTAAGTCTTAGGAGATCTTCTGCATATTAATTATCCTTCCCGTTTTCACCTTCAAGATGAATATAATTGATTCGAGTCTTTAACCTTACGCGATTTTTTTTTTTTTCATACAGGAACTTATATATGGGAAACTTTTTTTGTAGACGTTTCTTAAGGCTTAATAAAAAAATTTCTTTTGTCTTGTTTTCTATTTTTCAAGTCTTAGGAGATCTGCACATTAATTAAACTCACCTTTAGATATTATTTTCACCTTCAATATGATAATAATTGTTTCAAGGTTTTCACCTTCCCCAATTTTATATTATATATTGCTCATTTCTTTTTCAGCCGCTCATTATTTTTTTTTTCTTTTTTTTCTTTTTTTTTGTACGATTTGGAGAATCATTAAAATTTTTCTTCGCGTTATTTCTTATATTTTATTTATGGAAATATTTGAAGACACTTAATAAAGGCTGTAAAAAGAAATTTATTACATGTTCTGAGGAATCACTCATTTTTAAGATTATTTCACTAATATAGTGTTGTGTTTTTACAGAACTTTAAATCAGTTTTGTACTTTTTTTTTATTTTTTTTTTTTTTATTTCTACAACTCCAACTTTACTCAGATTGTACCTTGTTATTCACTATAATAGTGTATGTATGTATGCATGCATGCATGCATGCATGTATGTATGCATGTATGTATATATGTATGTATGTATGTATACAAATTATATATATATATATATATATATATATATATATATATATATATATATATATATATATATATATATATATATATATATATATATATATATATATATATATATATATATATAATATATATATATATATATATATACTATATATATATATATATTTATATATATATATATATATATATATATATATATATATATATATATATGCTGATATTGTATCTAGTTTCGGTATTTGATATCTATGCTAATTAGATTAAATTGAAATGCATAAAAGATTCGAAAGACATTGTATATGTATATATATATATATATATATATATATATATATATATATATATATATATATATATATATATATATATATATAATAATGATAATAATATTAATAATAATTATAATAATATATAATAATAATAATAATAATAATAATAATAATAATAATAATAATAATAATAATAATAATAATAATAATAATAATAATAATGATAATAATTATGTACTTTATAGGTTCTTCCTGACAAGAGATTGTGTGCTTTGACTTGGCCACCCCTTTCAAGGAGAATTATAACCTTTGCTATGTTTATACTAATGTATGCATGTGCATTTTTATATATGCAACATTATCATAATTAATATAAGAGTTTCCGTAAATATTAAACACGTTTTATACAATTACCTTCAAGAAATGAAACAAAAAATGAAAACTAATGAGGAAAGTTTGCAAAATCTTTGAAAACTAGGAGAGCACTTTGATAAATTGATAATAATCAATACAATCTATCTATATATCAATATATCCATCTATTTATCTATCTAAAATACAAGAGCCATATTCGCCATGGTAAGAGGGTGGTGTGGCTGAATCAGAGCAAAACAAAGCATGAGCCTTTGTGGAAGTGAATCTCAATAAGGAAATGTCTTATATATTTCTAGCCTTATTGGAGATACTCGGGAAAATTGGATAGATTTTCCCAGTATGGACTTGAAGTAATAATAATAATAATAATAATAATAATGTCAGAGACAGACAGTGCTTATGAAGACTAGAATATGAGAGTATATATTGATCATCATCAGAAAAAAAGAAAATAAACAAGTTTGTCTGCATATCATTCTCAGACTGTTTCTGTAATATAAATGTCATTATCAGTGATATGTGTTATTTGTCTTCCTATTTTCCCCTTAAGGGAGGGGGGCCAAAATTGTTCCTATATATTCCCCTGCGTTTTGAAAAAGTCGACCAACTGGGGCGGAACGAAGGGACTGGCAATCACCTCTTCTGTATTTTCTTCAAGTTGAGATCCAAGGTATTTTCCTTTGACTCAGCCACTCCCTCTTATAAAGGGCAATGTGGCACATGTTTACAGACAGAGAGACAGATATCCAAATTTAGACGTCATTTGGTTCGTTACAAATAAAAACCAGACATGCAGCTAAATCTCGAGGAAATTTTCTTGGAGAAGAAAGTGAAATTAAAACCGAATTATTATCCAAAAACTTAAAAATAGCTTATGCACCTCGTCGAGGATGTGTTTGGCACAGTGCCAAGAGAAATGCAGATGGATGTTTGTTTTTCCTCAAATATATTCTAAATGATAATTACATGATTAGCATTGATGGCACAGATGTTATTGGAGTTCCACTGTAAACAACGCTTGTTGTTGATACCATTTAAGGCCAAAGTATGTCAGATGATAATCCTGAATAATTCCTATTCACTGTTGCTCGAAATTTTAATTCTTGTGACACGGAAGGCTTCAAGAAGGATACCAGATAACCAAAACAAGTTGTGTAAGGGAATAATTCAATCCTGTCGTACGCAAATATTACCAATGTCTCTGCCAGTGAAAGTTGAAAGTTAATATGGTGCCGCTACTTTTATCGCTGAACTGTTTTGGCATTGCCATCCGCGCCAAAACGGCGGTACCAAAATGGCAGCGCCAAAAAGACGGTGCCAAAACGGCGTTGCCAAAAAGTAGCCTCAAGGTAATATAATGAATATACGAAGAAGACACAAAGGACTGGAAAATTGTGAAATGCAACATATTGCCGAGAATGTTATATGCTTGAATTGATTTAAGCAAAAAATCTTAAGTAAATCCTTTTTTTATTTTTTTGTAAGTTGGATCTTACCACTATGGAAACCAAGGAATAAATACTGGCTTACTAGCAAAACCGAAAGCGTTCAGTATCAATCATAAATTTTAGGTAAGTCTCCTCCGATGGAGAATGAGAGAGAATGTTTTTGACGTGGAAAGTTCAGGAACGATTACTCGACTTCCAAAGGGGTCGTGGGAGAGAATATCGATATAATCTGTCATATGAAAAATCATACCTTACTCCTTTACCTCTAGGTACTAAGATTTAATGCTACTTGCTCAGCAACCTCGAGAAAATTTTTATTTTTCAACCCAAGGAAAAGTACAGCAGAACATCACTTCGAGATAAGAAGAATATCTGTCAAAAATCAATTTATGTGAAAGATAAATAACTTATCTCTAAAGGTAGAAAAATTTATTCTGATATGCCTCATAGATTTAGTCTCAAACCAGAAAAGCAATAATATAAATCTGAGGACCTCAAGAGAGCTGTGTTAAAATATGCAGAAGAACCTATTATGGAGTGAAATGGCTGGCATGAATGGGCTTTTAATGATAAATAATGGATTCTGAAGTTACCACTGAGGTTCTTATGGCCTCTATAAATAGCGAGGAAGCAGCGAAAGTTCTTCCATGCTGAAAAAACTAATGGTATCTAGTCTCAGAATAAGTATGAAGTTTTAACTAATACTAATACAGGAAGGAAGACTGTGGAGATGTATTAAAAAACATATCATCTAGATAGGTATATTAGAAAACTAAAGAGGGTCAACGAAGAATAATGAAGCTCTTGAGAGTCTGAAATGAATGAGAGACATTATAAGCTATCAATTCTGTAGTTGTAAAGAGACAAGTTTTGGTCTGGACTGTAGAATAGAGACGATCCTTTTGTCAAAATCCCAAAGTTTAGGTGGAACGCAAACCAATTTTACCACAATTAATAGCAAAGAATGGGTGGAAATGTCCCGGAGTGGATAAAAACATATTCAGGATGAAAGGACCAGAATGTCATATGAAGACATGTGCTCTCTACCTGGAGAAAATGTCAGTGTGTTCGCCCTCATAATGGGGTGGCTGAGTCAAAACAAAATACCTAGAGTCTTCGCGAGTAAAAATGCAGAAAAGGGTATTCCCAGTCCCCCCCTCCCCGCTCCATTGTATTTAATTGAAAGGGAACACGCAGGAGAACACAAGGGAAGTTGGGGAACGCATGCACACACACTCACACACACATTTTACTGTACACAAATGCTGATGGTAAGGCAGTAGAATTAAAGGCTACGATTTGCAACAGTAAGGCAGATATAGTAGCGGTTACAGAGACTAGGTTAAGTGAGCTCATAAACAGTGTCACAGTTTTTCCTAAGAGCTTCAGAATATTAAGGGTTGAAAGATCTGAGAGGACTGGTGGAGGGATAGCACTGTTCATAAATGAAAGATTCCAGATTGAAGAAATAAACTTTGCTATAGAAAGTGTGTTCAAGGAATTTCTTGTTGCTTACATAAATACGGGGTCAGATAGCATTATAATAACAGTTGTATATAACCCACCAAGGAACTAGCAGAGGCTGTAAGTTTATGAGGAAAGTCATATAGGTACTATTAAAGTCATAAACTCAGTTGTTAAGATTGCCCGTGAAAAAATATGTAGAAATTTGAATGTGGGGAATTTTAATCATAGAGAGATAGATTGGATAAATCTTGACCCACACAGTGAGGAGGACTCATTCAGGGGAAGATTCCTAGATTGCATACAAGGGAATTTCCTACACAAACATGTACTGGAACCAACGAGGGCAAGGGATGGGGATGAGCTTTCGCTGCTTGATCTAGTATCCACAGATGATGTGTTGGGTATAGAAAAAATTGGAAAGAGTGACCACTGTGTGTTGTTGATGGAGCATGTCATCGAAGATGTTCTTTCTAAAAGTAGAGGCACTGTGGACACAAGGAGTAACCATCCGAAAGGAGATTACATCAAAATTAATTATCTTTTTGCAGTTATTGACTGAAGGATCTTATTTAACAACAAATCTCTACAAGAAATATACGAAATCTTTTGTGAGGAATATGGGAAGATAGTAGCTTGTTGCATACCTTCCACCATAATAGGAGTTATTCATGCCAGAGAGAAATTGTTCAATAATGAGTATAAGAGAGCTAAGAAGTGGAGAGACAAATACTGGAAAAGGTATAGGTGGAAAAAAAACGTAAATACCAGGCAGACTTATATAAGAGCAATAAATGATTACCTAAATAAAAGAAGAGAGGCAAAGAGAAAC
>JAXCGZ010022699.1:117500-160000 GCA_037179515.1 Halocaridina rubra | reverse complement strand
GTAACATACGTAATATTTCTCTCTCTTTCAGATGCATCAAAGTAACATTCGTAATCTCTCACTCTCTCTCTCTCTCTCTCTACAGTTGCTGCCACTTAGCTGGCAACAACAGAATATGATTTCCAGTTTGAAAGGAAAAAAATAGAAAAAATTAGGTTACCTGACAATAAATATATAATAGAAACTTGATATATCATATTTATTCATATTTAGCTTTACAATTGTATACATGTCTTGACAAAGACTATGAACACAATACTTAAAAATAAAATTAAAATATCTCCTATACATGAATAAAGATATGAAGAAACTATACTAAAAATTTAAAGGGCTGCAAAGCATTTATTTCTTCCAACTTAAGTGTACAGACACTCCCTACCTTACGATCGAGTTATGTTCCATAAGTCTCTTTGTAAGTAGAATTGTTCGTAAGTTGCGTTTAGGTAAAGAAAAAAGTACTGCACAGTACATGCATATGCAGTACTGCACAGTATTTAGGCAAATGACACTTAACTACAACATAAAACATAAAGTATACAGTATTAATGATAATTCAATAATACAGTACAGTACAATAATACATACATAATACATGGATAGATAATGGAAGGATTTTGTTCGTATCTGTGAATGTCTGTAACTCGGTTGTTTGTAAGTAAGGGAGCTGCTGTACATCAGCATCAATTAGGCACAACGATTATGACAGCGACAAGAAATTTATCATGTTACAGAGATTCTGTTTTTGCATACATGAAGTAACCTTTAATAATTCATGCATTCATGACATAACATATCCAGTCATTCATTATCTTCAGTACTTCATAGGCTTGTTACTTTATACCAAAGCACAAACAGTAAGACGAATATTCTGAAAACGGAGAGGATGAGGGACAGGAGCTAGAATACTTCTTCCGTGTTCCCCTTCGTGCCATAAGAGTCTACAGAATATGTTTTCCGTTTCGTTTTGTATTACCAGCCCTCTGTCCGTTCGAGTACCCATATATGGTGCAATTTGGCCTTGCGATAACTGGACAGATCTGGTTTGATCTGACCAGATTGGATCATCTATTGGCTGGTAGTGGTCCACACTGACGATACAATCTGGTTGTCTTAAATTGCACCGTGTATAGGTACCTTTAGGGTTGTCAACAAACAAGAGTAAGAAGAGGAACAGCAACTGTACATCTCCGAAGTAGTCCTTCATGATAACAAACTTGAGATTTGTAAGTTTAAATAGTCTACCATCTGTTCTGTAGAAAAATTTATATATCTAGGGGTAGGTTGCCCCTGATAATGAAAAGGACAGTTGTTATAAATATTATGAACAGAGTTGGGGCCATTATGCATCCCTGTTTAACTCCTGACCTGCTCTGAACTGGGTCACCCCAGATTATGTTGAGGACTTATGCAATAAAGATAATGAACAAAGTTGGGCCCATTACGCATCCCAGTTTAACTCCTTCTCTGCCACGATGTGGCTCAGAGTTGCTGTTGCTGACCATGAACTGCGGCAAAACATACTGTCAAGGAGGAGTCTCAGGATTTGAATGCACTACACAGGACATTTAGACTTAAATAGAACTTCCCTTAAGAATCCCCTTGATACCAGGTCAGAGGCTATGTGAGGTCAATTAATTTAATGCATGAAGGTCGCAGCTGTTCATGACAGGGTATGACAAAAAACTATTAGATATAAAACAAAGCACAACACAGTAAGAATCTCCTATAAGAATCCCCTTAACACTAGGTCAAAGGCTAGGTGAGGTCAATTAATTCTATTTATAAAGGTTGCAGTTGTTCATGACTGGGTATGACAAATAAATACTGGATATAAAACAAACTCAAGACTGTAATTAACCGACATAATGATAAATGAATGTTGTAAGTAAATATGAAAGTTACATATAATATTTCATCATTAAAGTTTAATTTTTGTGGCCTGCAGACTGATAAAATTCAGTGTTATGAATAAGATTGAAGTACAGAGAAATTCATAAAAATGATAAAAGATCAGTTGTCAGATGAAAAATATCAATGATAGACTTAAACATATTTAAATGTGTACATGAACAGCTAAAATATATAAAAATTTAAGAAATATAGCTATATAAGGCAGCTCTCTGAAGAAAATACTTGTCAAATTTCTGCGTCAGTTTGCAACTAGTCATAATCATAAATATTTGCTGCTTGCCATTAAATATTCGTCTTAACATAGTTTAGAATTTAGACTATTAACAAGGGTTCGTTTACTAAGCCACTATCAGTCTCCAATATGGGAGTGGACATAGACAGAATGTGGCTGGGGATTTAAGGCTGGATTCCCTTCCTATCGCACCACAGTGGTCTCGATTGTGGGTCGGTCAACTTCGGAGTCGAGGACTCTTGAGCACTCAACTACAGAGGTAAAAGTTAAAAGTATTGTAAGAGATTTATAAGGTTAGCTATCACAGGAAAAACATTAAATGTCAGCAAAACCAGGGTTTGAACTAGGATCGTTGTGCATATAAACAATTGGAATACATAAAAAAACTAGAATATAATTCCTCACGGTAGGATGTTATAGGAAGTGTATCAAAATATATTTACACCAATTTATAAGTAACTGTAATACAGTTTCATTTGTCTTCCTTCAAACATTGTTTAAAGCCTTTGACTGCAAATGGAGGTTTGGACTGGAACTGATGTAAATATATTACTGTAATACAGTCTAAAAATATAAAGTAAAATATCATCAAGGCTACTAAATTGCAATTTATCCATAGTCCTTTCTCTTCTGTTTCCCTCTGAAAATTCTGCTCAGCAGTTTTGACTGTGAACGAGGGCTATGAGTAGAGTTGTCTGGTATTAAAAATGCGGAGGAGCTGTTAGCACTCATTGGACTTGGAGGAGTATCGGGCACATTAGGAAGACTGTCTAAAAAGTTCAAATCTTGATTGAAATCAACTGAAGATGCTATGCTATTTAAATGACTTCTGTGAGTATCCTGTGTATCTTCGGATGATGAATCACGTCCACAAATGTCATCCGATGATTCACTGACCTTATTCAAGAAACCATTCCTGTCTGGGGCTTGTCCTTTGCTGATCTACAAAAGGAAAAAAAAATTATATGAAATTAATACTGACAGTTTTCCGTTTTGCAACAGTAACGGGTCCTTATTTAGCTTCAGCAGATTAAGACATCTCAGTTAAAGAGATGGTGGTTGGTTTGGACATTCCACCCAGAGGTGGAATGGGTTATGGTGGACCTGTAGGTGAATCTCAAAGAAAGAGAAAAAATGTAACTTCTTCACGTGATGTCGTATCCTGCTGAAGCCAACAGGGCGTGTCAAGAATACACAGAGAATGTAGGGTTGAGACAAAGAATGCCATTGGAAAGAATATATGTGGAAAGTTTACATTTACTTTATACCCTAAATGTCATAAAAAAGTGGCAAAAAAGTTAAAGGAAAAAACAGTATACTTATTTACCTGTTGTGATGATTTAGCTTTCGACAGAATTTTCGAAAAGAAGTTCGGCGAATGTGAAAGTGAGGGGGCGCTTGGAGTCGTCGGGCTTAAAGACAAAGTTGGTGAGGACGGTAATTCCTGGATTCTTTCACTCGGCTCTATAGAAGGCACTCTGGAGCTGAAAATATACAGTACAGTATATATATATATAAAGTATTGTATGCTGGTGATGAGGGAAACTATTAGTCAGCCATGTTGCCAGTTTTATAAATAAATGCTAAAATGGATATGAAAGCAAAGAAATGGCAATCCCTTTCTCTCTAAATTATTTCTCCTTGTCACAAGATAGTTCATAAGAGTGAGAATGCGCATGTTATGTTGAAGTACAGAAGCTATTCTTTTTTAATCAGTTGTGGCTACCTTAACGGCCTCAGCAGCATATGGTATCATGTTAAAAAAAATTTAAACAATCACTGACTAAGCCTCAATCGAAAGTCCGTCAACGCCAGAGTCAAGCACACTGACCACTCCGTGAACGTAACTTGATCACCTATCAGCAACTCTTCAGACTTGGTATTCATACACAGAGGTCTGCACTCTCTTTATTTTTCACCGATATCAAGTATAGCAAGCCAGATCCAGAATAAATAATGTTCTCTTCAACTCTCTTGATACCCATATGATAGATCTTTACAGACATACATGTACAATGTAAATTGACCATCAGACTACTATTTTATAAATGTAGCACATAGTTAGGGCTCAAACTATTCTCTTCTAAAATATAACCAGATAAATGAACCTATGGGTATTTGCAACATATACATTGAATCACACATATATCATTTCAAGTTGTTGATGTTGACCTTCCATAGCGTCACTGCCGTGGGCTAACCCTCCGGAGCTGCAAATCTGAAGAGGACGCCAAGAAACACAGAAAATAATGTCAAGCATCTCAAAGGAGGATGCCAAGAAGCTCAGAAGAGGATGACCAGAAACTCAAAAGAGGATGCTAAGAAATTCAGAAGAGGATGCCAAGCAACTCAGATGACGAGGGGCAAGAAACCAAACTGCCTAACCAACCCATGCCCCTCATGAGGCACGAGAACCTGGAAGGGGCTTCGGTCACCAGGGCGATTACCTCATTTTAATTTGTAATGAGAATAACTCGAAAGTTCTGCACAATGTCTTACCCTTGAACAACTGAGTGCTGATATTTCAACGAGTCTCTCAATTTTTCCCAAAAGTTCCAGTATCCTTTTGCTCGATAATAATCTAAGGAATGACAAAAACTTATAACAGCCGGTTTCTCACAAGGTTTGACCTGACAGGGAATCACAATTCGACGACGTTGATCTGTTGGAAAAGAAAAGCACTACAATAATTATGTTTCTGTTTGCTTCCCCAAGAAGGGAGGAGGCAAGCATATCTCCTCCATTTTTCCCTGAGTGTCGTAAAAGTTGACTAAATGGGGTATAGAGTAGAGACTGGGAATTGGCTCATCTGTATTTTCCTTGCACAAAGAGTCAAGGCTTTCTGCTTTGACTCAGCAACCCTCCCTTATAAGGGGTAAGCTGGCTTCTGTATATAGGTAAGAGATATTTATGTAGAGATCACTTGACAAGGAAATATAATTCTAATCAGATAAACTAATGGAGACATAACACATTAATTTTATTTTTGTCAACTATTAGGTGGATATATACTGGTCTATCCCTAGTGTTGGTGTAAATAGATTTCACACCTGAAGTGTTAAAGAGCCACATCATATCTGACTGATGATTCATTCCTCACTAAGGAATTCAGAACTGCCTCTTTACATTCTGTTGATATAGAGTTTATAATCAAACGTCAACCTTGCATGGGATACCAGACTAAGAATGCATCCATATTTATTTTCATCAACGCAAGATGGGGAGGAAAAGAAAAATAAATTTCCTTTTGCTAAGAATTCCAGTGATACATTCTTTCCCCCATCAAAATGGAAAACTTGCATATATAATGCACTAATAATTGGATGCTATTATAAGAGTACAAGCCATGGTGGCCAAGCAGTCAAAGCACTTGACTCGGGAGTTTGACAGGTCCGCAAATGAGCCCACAGTGGGGCATTAGGAAGAGCATCCAACCTTAATTCCCAAGTCACACACTGTTTGCGTCCACTTCCATAATGGAGATTTATAATGACACATAAAACAAAGAATCATTTCCATTAAACATGAATCATATATTTGACTACAATATTCCCACTAATTTACATAAATTCAACCTTACCTATGCTGAAAGCAAGAGCGAAATTTGTGAAGAATTTATTGACGTTCGATGCTAAAAACTCCGGCGAGAGAACGACAATTACTCTTGTGCATCTCTCGGTGATCAGTCGCACGATGCTTTCTGTTTCAAACTGCAAGCCAGCCAGCAAATCTCGTTCTTTTAGGAAGAGCTAGAAAAAAAAATAAGAAAGATAATAAATTAATTTCTCATTTTAATTGTTACTTTTTAGAAAAAATACAATGTATTAACATAAGCAACATGTTACTTTTACACTCCTTCAAAGTACAGTAAATACATTAGGAATGAAAGTTATGTTACAAAATTTTGAACCATCATTATCCTAGCTGGCTATTTGATTTAAAAACAGTCAGGGATATAAGGGGAACCAACACAAGACACAGTAGTGAGCTCTTTATTTAGAGAACAAACACAGAAGCAGCTTCAAAGGAGATCACTATTAAAGGGCCAACACTCTGGAACAATATTGCAGAGCATCTTAAAAATTCATCCTCCTTTGCAGCTTTCAAAGGCAAACTATATAGGTTTCTTTTGGACAAAGAGTTGCTGCTCACACATTAACTAAACTTAATAATTTAATGAATTTCCCTTGACACTAACCTCTCTATATGTAAACTGATATCGCCTTCTCTGTTCTCTAAGTTAAGAACTACTTATTCTCATTATAAGGAAAACAAATATGGTGATGATGCCGATAATATTAAAATCCATATTCCCCCTTATAAGGGTGGGCTTTAGTAAAAGCAAAATACCCTGACTCTCTGTGGGAAGAAAATATAGAGGAGGATATTCCCAGTCCCCTCGCTCTTCCCAATTTAGTTGACTTTCAAAACACTCAGGGGAACATGGAAGAAGCCTTCTCACCCCCTTCCTCATGGGACGAATATCTTTTACATACCTTAAATCCATATTTTACTTCTATATTTTCAATTAATTCTTGCACAAAATCACAGTCTTCTTCAGCGGACAAGACAAGTGCGTCGTAATGCTCTAGACCAAGTCCAAGATCTCTGTTACTCACGTCACCTTTCAATTTAATAAAAAAAATAGTTATTAGATATGTTAAAAAAAGAAACATCAATGTTCCGAATATTGAAGGATATAATAAACCCCAAGATCAATTGAGCATAAGTAAATATCCTTATTAGTTTCAAGAGCCACTTCTCTTCTCAAATGGCACTAAAATATTTTTTTTCTACATGAGTGCGACAGATATTTTCGCACTTATTAAACCCATGGCTAGTAAAGATGCAAATCTGCTAGAGACATCAAGTATATAATAGTGTTCTTATTAAGCATTCTGAGTTGATAGGGGGTACCACTACCCTCTCCCTCTATACCAAGTGAGATAAAACTCGGTGCTTCTTGGATGAGAACCGATAGCTATAATCGCTGATCTACTAAGGACATTATAGAAATATCTATTCATCTTTTTAAATCATTTAATCTTGGTAGGTTTGGAGAAGGAATACACTCCACACAGTTGTAGGAAATGACTACAAGGGATATTCCTGACAGGTTGCCAGGTTTGGCATTATTTTTTCCCATAAGTATCCTTTTTCATAGTAAGTCTGTCCTTTTTTATGCTCAAACTTTGCCAACCCTGGTTCAAAATACCATTACAATCAGGGTTGCCAGATGCTAAAGTATAAACATGGACAGTTACATTACAAAAAAGGACATTATAGAAATATGCCAGATATAGCAAACATGATTTCAGGCGGTCTAGGAGACAGAATTCTGCGCTCGTATTCCCTGCCAGTTGTTTTTGGTGTGTTTTCGTCTCTCTAATTCTTACAGTGGTTTTCTACTAACAAAACAACAATTTCAAATTAAATACTTATACCTGTGAATCTTAAGAAAACAATCATCGAAAGAAGGCATGAAAAGAAAGAACACAGTAACATATGAGTATGAACAAATAAATATTCTAGAGTTTTTCATAGATGGTTTCAACATAAATGCACAATCCTTTAAGAGTACAGATGTCCCATTTAATAATGATTTCACTATTCATAGTTTAAATTATCCATGCTCCAAATATTATTATGTGAAAGATTCCATATGTAAAGAGTTCAAAAGTTTTAAATTACATTCTAAAACTTTTATAACAGTATATAATTTCAATAGTTTTGCTTTATTATTAGTTAACGATAATCTCTTATTGTGCCTTTTTTTTTTTTACTTTTTATGAGACACTATTAGTTTCCTATTAGGAGAGCATATAGATGGGCTTGAATGCGAGCACTCTACTAGTTAAGCTATAGGGGTCTCCACTGTAAAAAACTTTATTTATTAAACTTAATCATAGGCACGAATACACATAAAAACACCAATCTACTGATGTACATGTACAAAATCCATGCAAGACATTTTCATAAGTGTAAAATAATGAGTACCTTGTATATTCTTTATTCTATAAGAACTTGAACAGATATTGTAATTATTAGCTGAATCTGAAACCCATTCAGGTATGGTTTTGACTCTGACCACACATTTTCTTTAGCATACTCACGCTGAGAGATGAGTTTGCAGGACGAATGTGTGAGGCCTGAGAAGCAATTTCATAAGGTGCCCAGTACTATACTGGGCTAAGTGCCAAAACTACAAAATGCCAGAAAGTATGCTATGAGTTTGGCAAATTTAAAACTTTGATATCTCAGTTGCTGCACTTGTTATATTAATGTTACGGTTAACACAAAAAACAGCAAAATAATGTGAGGAGCTAACGAGATATCAAAGTTTTAAACTTGCAAAGCTTTAAAAAAGTATTCTGACATTTTGTAGTTTTGGCACTTAGCCCAGTCTAGTAACGTGTGCCTCATATACTTATGGTCAGTAATAGTACCTGAAGGTTAGGTTAGGTTAGGCTATATTTAAAACCTGAGTAATGCTTTATGTATAATTATACCATAAAGCAGAAGTAATAAACAACCTTACATAACTTCAAGAAATATGGACCATGGTAGTAAAAATGCATGCCCAAACTTTGGCCCTACAACATTCAGAAACACCTCAAGTCTCTCAGACTACCAAATGATGAATGCACCATCATATGTTATGCAGACGACATATGTATAAGGGCACCTTCTGCCAATGATATGCAAATAATACTTAATGACTTTTCTCAAGTATCAAAAGACATTGGTCTTGTCATTTCAACTCCAAAAACAAAGTACTTTTCCAGTATCTCGCAAGAGCCTCACCTTGTATTAAGCAATCAAATGGTTAAGGTGTGCGAAAATCACAAATATTTGGGAATACCAGTTCCTTCTCCCCCTCACACAGAGTATGTCAAAGATTTGTGTGAAAGACTGCAACAGAGACTCAGACCGTTAAAGCTTCTTGCCAATAGGGTATCTGGTGTTGGAATTAACATATGCCGAACTTTCTATCTCGCATATGTCAGGTCATTAGTCGACTATCACACCCTGCAGCTCTGTACTATGACTACCTCTATCTTAAGACCCCTAGAAAAAATTCAGAACAAAGCTATGAGGATTATTCTTGGCTGCCCTATGAGCACCAGAATTATAAATATGCAACATGAATTAAACCTCCCACCTTTGATAGAACATATCAAACAGTCAGCTGTGATATTTGGAGTTAAACTAGCGAAATCAGCTCAGCCTCATCCATGTAATGCTGGTCATTTGCAAGGGCCGCAGTCAGCGCCAACAATCATTAAATCACTAATAAAAAGTAACATACAGTATGAAAGACAAATTCACCCCAAAGTATTTAAGCTTATAACCAATGAGACAAAAAAACATAATGTAACACTCTTTACTGAGAGTGGTCCTGAACGATTAATAAATCCTTGCAAGAGGATTGGGCCAGAAATTCTCTTTCCAATATTATCATCTGGTCCGAATGTTGCTCCAATTATTAAAAAACATCAATGGTTAGATGAAATTGAAGCCTTTATTGAAACTAGTTTCCCAACTAACAATGAAACACTCTGCATTTACACTGATGGGTCTCACACAAGCAGTGCAGGAGGGTCTGGGTGCAGCATTGTAGTTTATGAAAATTTTGAAGGGCAGCAAATATCTGACAAAGCACTGAGTATGCCAAAATGGTCATCAATCACCGAATGTGAAATTGTTGGTCTAAAACTTGCTATTGAACATGTTCTCAGTGCTAGGAGAAATGCTATCATATTCTGTGACTCGCAGAGTGCGCTTCTGTCACTGAGATCATTAAAAAGCTCCTACAAAACTCACATGGCTGAAATTCAAGAGGCTCTTATTGATTGTGCAAAACTTAAACTCCAAGTTAAGTTTTCATGGGTACCCTCCCATGTTGGGATAGTAGGTAATGAAAAGGCTGACAGGCTGGCAAAAATGGCAACTGAGAGTTCAGTGTCTGAATCTATAACCACACTGACTCAGTTTAAAACAATGTTGTATAATGAGATTATGGAAGAGCAAGAACTTTCTACACTCACACAACATGTAAGCAGCTGTTCGATCCAACATTATGAAAACTTCAGAAGGCTGAGACAGAAATACAGCATGGGTAAAATGCTTACAGGTGACTGTGATAGAGTTGCTGCCCGTATAAGACTTGGTTATAGAAATATATGGGAGGTGAATTGCGAGAAAACTGGTAGAAAGCACCCAGAACACTCAAAATGCCATTTATGTGAGTGTGAAGGGGGCAACAATTTAGTACACTACACTGCAGAGTGCACAAAGCTTAAGGACTTCAGACCTCTTGGCCTGAGCTACTTTGAACTTTGTGTGCACTTTTGCAACCCAGAGAACTTATATCCTGTACTTAGTGTATACCCAACGTTGAAAATGTAATTCTTTTACCCTCTTCTCCGTCTACATCTTTTCCCACATTTATGTGGGGCCGATGTTTCTGGTCAGTTTTCTCCATTTATTTCTGTCCCATACCTCATCACCCAACAAACCTTTAGACCTCAGATCATCATTGATGCAATCCATCCACCTACGCTTTGGTCTCCCTCTCCTTCTACCCTGTATATCCATTTCCATCACCCTCCTCCCAACATACTGTTCATCCCTTCTAACGACATGACCATACCATCTTAGTCTACTTTCTTGTATATTATCTGATATTTCTATAACTTTGAAAAAAAAAAAAAAAAAAAAAAAAAAAAAAAAAAAGAGGGGTGGAGGGAATACCTTCTCTCTCTCTCTCTCTCTCTCTCTCTCTCTCTCTCTCTCTCTCTCTCTCTCTCTCTCTCTCTCTCTCTCTCTCATATGCCTTTTTATATACATAAGCCACTTTTCCCCTTATAAGGTGAGTGGCTGAGTAAAGGAATAATGCTCTGACTTTCTGGGAAGAGAAAGTACAGAGAAGGGTTCTTTCATTCCCTTCGCTCCGCCCCACTTAGTCTACTCTTACGACACGCAGGGGAACATGGAGGAAGTATTCTAACCCCCTCCCTCAAGAGCTCATATGTATGTATATGTGTGTACATGTGCATGTATGTGTATATGTATATGTATGTGTATATGTATTTATATGTATATATGTATGTATATGTGTATATGTATATGTATGTGCATGTCTATATGTATCAATAATTACTACTTTTGATTCATAACTCTATCTATATACAAAAGCTGTAGTAATGATGATGGTAATAATAATAATAATAATAATAATAATAATAATAATAATAATAATAATAATAATAATAGTAATAATAATAATGATAATAATAATAATAATGATAATAATAATAATAATGATGATAATAATAATCATGATGGTGGTAGCAATGGTTGTGATAATAGTGATAATGGATTAATTGACGCAATTCTCTCTCACGTACATAATTTGAAGGGTGGAGAAGGGGAAAGGCTTTCAGTCTTTCTCTTTCTTTTCCTTCCAAATTTATCCTCCATTATATGGCACTGTGTTTATGTGTATGTATGTATGTATGTTCAGGTTTATATGTGTACGTATATGCAATTAAGTACATGCACTTTCCTCTGCTGTGTTACCCTCAGATGACAATGATGTGTATGAGTATGCATGGATGTGTCTTTATCTGTAGTAAGGACGAATAACTCCTTTTGCTGAAATGAATACCACAAACACTCTCTCTCTCTCTCTCTCTCTCTCTCTCTCTCTCTCTCTCTCTCTCTCTCTCTCTCTCTCTCTCTCTCTCTCTCTCTCTCTCTCTCTCTCTCTCTCTCTCTCTCTCTCTCTCTCTCTCTCTCTCTCTCTCCTTGATATGTATGGCTATGAAGCCCCAGTGGTGTTTCTATTGCTCATCTAATTAATGCATGCATATATATATATATATATATATATATATATATATATATATATATATATATATATATATATATATATATATGTGTGTGTATGTATGTGTGTGTTATATATATATATGTATGTACCTACTTATTATTCTAACCTGAAAATTGTTATTCTATATCTGCTTCAAATTGTCTGCAGTAGTACTGTTGAAAAGTGAATTGAAAATATTGTCACAATGATTACTCTTCAAGTACTCTTCAATTATTACACTATATTTTATTATTAATTACTTGCTATGATATTTTAAATTAATTGCAAATTCTATTAGTATGTTATTTATACATAACCACATAGATTGTAATGTTATCAACTGCAATATGACTGGGAGTGCCCATGTGCACATGTCCCCATGTACAGTTATCTGAATAAATAAAAAAAAAAAAAAAAAATTCAGAAACACATTATGTGTGGTAGTGCCAAAGAACGGGTAAGATTACAACTTAACCAATGTACCCTGAGCAAAACAGACAATGATTTATTAAAAGTGCACAGTAAAATGTCAATGGTAATCTACGTTGCTACAACGCAGACAAAACTTCAGTGTGGCAAAGTGAGTGTTGAGGCTGGATAAACAGAATTTTTTCTTTTTTTTTTTTTAGACATTCAGAGTAATTGAGTAGATGTCTACAGAGTTGCTATAACTTAACATACCTTAAGTATGTTTGAATAGGAGCTTTTGGGGCTGAAATTAACAATAATAATAAAAAAAAACTTTTACAATAGAACAGTCGTAGCAAATTTGCGAACAAACTTACCAACAGATATAAGATCTGGATCAAATGAAACTTCATCATCTATCGACGGAGGTGTGGCCGTCATGGCAAGTCCCCCAGCTTGGGTCATGCATTTATCGTAATCATTATCTGGAAAATTCAATACAATTTATAAGATAGAGTTTCTAAATGTCAAGGATTGATCTGGTTTTACGTCACAGACTCCCTTTTCTATTAAGGGCTAAGATAGTGCCTTCTCTTGAAGGAATTTGGTTTTGACAGTGCAACCATTACCCCGAGTGAATGCTCTTTCTAACCTCAGACCATGGCGGGTCTCAAACTGTCGACCTAACGAATCAAAGTCAAGCACCCCACCAACCCAGCCACGGCGGTCACAGTTTCAAAATGTCAATATATTCCACTAAAGGAGTTCCATCTTCAGAAGTTCCTCTACTTAAGAACAACCGAGTTACAAACATTCACAGATACGAATAAAACCTACTCATGTATTAATGTATGTATTACTGTACTGAGCTGTATTATTACATTATCATTACTGTATCAAAATTCATTTATATTGTAATAGTTAAGTGTCTACAGCCTAAATACTGTACAGTTTTGCATATGAATATACAGAACTGTACTTTTATATTTACCTAAATACAACTTATGAACAATTCTAATTACGAACGGACTTTTGGAACCTAACTCATCTGTAAGCTGGGGAGTGTCTGTACAAGTGCCATATTCCCCGTTTTAAGGTTGGTGTCTGAGTTAAAGAAAAACTTTGGCCCTTTCTGTGAAGAAAATATAGAAGAGGGGATTCCCTGTCCCCTCACTTTGCCCTATTTAGTCAACTTTTACAACATGCAGGGAAACACGGATGATGCATCCTTGCCCCCAGACTCATGCTTATTCCTATAGAGGACAATTTTCCTTATATATTATTCCTCCAGTAGAAACAGATTATTCGATACAAGATTATAAGATTTCGTATGCCATTAGCTTGGCGATATATTTCCCCACTCAACCGAGGTTCTTTTTACAACACTAAATATTAAAGAAAGAAAGAGAAAAGGAAGATTTTAATGATTATTAGTAGGTATTCTAAATATCTTTTTTAAATTAAAGCATTCTCAGCCTGGGTCAGCCCAAAAAAGATTGTACTATGAAAAAAAATAATGATCACTTCTATCTCTCTATGTAAAAATATTTGTAACAGCTATTTCAGCACTCTAAACATAGCAAAAAGGATCAAGCCATTGCCAATGGTATATATCCAGAACCAAGCCTCAGGTTTTCCTATTATACCCCACGCCCTTTGTAAGTGCTTGTATGACAAAAACTATTAGCAACAATTTCTTGTCTTTCACATTCATTTAACAGAGTAATTTATGCAGTGAACATTATTATTAGTGCATTTTCTCTTTACACGAAATCTTTGGGAAAGGCATTTTTTGCTAGGTAACAATACCCAATCTCTAGGAAGATACTCTTGCATCATAAGAGTAATGAGTTCACAAGGGATACCACAAGGCGGACACTATTACCCCCTCGTTCTTGTCCAAAGTGACTAACAAAGTGTTACAATACAAGTCAATTTTGAGCATTGAGCCTTAGCCACTTGATGAATGCCAAGCACCATATCAACATGCCTGATGAAAGGAATTCTTTACAATCTTACTGCTAATGGCAGTAGAGAAAAAATCCACACAATATTTACTGTGTAATATCTGGTAGAGGAGGCATGGTTGGAAAAGGAATATTGCAGTTCAGTTGCCACAATTTTTCATCAACAACTGTGGCCACTCTGCTGCACTCTGCAGGACATACCTTCTTGTGAGAAAAAAGGAGAAAAAAACAGGTACTTACAAATCAATGTAAGCGCATCGTCAATGACATCGAACCGATCCATCACCTCAAGGAATGCCAAGAACTGGCCAATAGTTGCGTGTCCTTTACGCCATTTATAAATACAATGTGCAGTTGGGGATATTTTACCACTATTAATGCATCCAATGTCCATACCAGCTTGTTCAGCAAGCCCTCTCCAGTCTCTGTTGATATTAATTGAACCAGTTTATTTACAAATATATATATATATATATATATATATATATATATATATATATATTATATATATATATATGTATATGTATGATGTATATGTATATGTATATGTATATGTATATATATACATACATACATACATACATACATACATACATACATACATACATACATACATACATACATACATACATACATACATACATACATACATACATACATACATACATACATACATACATACATACATACATACATACATACATACATATATATATATATATATATATATATATATATATATATATATATATATATATACACACACGAGAATTTTAACTTGAATATCTAGTGGATATATATATATATATATATATATATATATATATATATATATATATATATATATATATATATATATATATATATATATATATATATATATATATATATATATATATATATATACACTCAGCTTGTTTTTTACGCGTTGTTATAATACACGAAACTGGAATAAAGCCCCCCAAAAATAACAGTAAAAAACTACGAAATACACGAATAACGCCCGTGCACAAATTTGAAAAAAAACATTTATTTTCGTAAATAAGCAACCGCCTCGGAGGCACTTTCCCGCCATGATGCCATGTGCTTCAGTGTCTCTTTACCCAGCATACTGCGTGGATATATCGCTTGTTCTAACTGTGTTTGTGTTAAGGTTTGTGTTTCCAGTGCTCTTTATTTTACATATATACTGTACTATCATGGCCAGTAAACGCCCAGGAAAAGACTGTGGAAGTGCTTATACTCCCAAAAGAGCGGGAAAGGCAATAAATCTTGAAGTAAAACATCAAGTGTTGGCCCGTTATGAGCGTGGTGAGAGTATGGCAGCTATAAAACTGTCGATGCAACATAGTGAAAGTACATTGTGCACTATCCGTGAAAATGCGGAAAGAATAAAGAAAAGCTGGTGTTACTTTAACTTCGCTTAAGTCTTCATATTCTCAATCGGATATTATGGAGAGACTAGAGAAAATGCTATGTACGTGGATGACCACTACGAACAAACAGCAAACAAACTTGCCATATAATATCGTCAAGGAAAATGCCCCATCGTATATAGAGTGAGTACACCTGTGTAATTGTTACTTTTTTTTATGTTATATTTTTAATACCACACTACAGTATTATAATCAGTCGTTGAGTAATAAAGAAAATCAGTTTACTAGTGTTGCTTTTCATTTTTTTATGCTAGCTTTATTTATTTTTGCAGCTAGGGGTTGACTCTTCCACTTCCTCCTCTTCTCCTCCTTCTCCAACCGCTTATATCACCTGCTCGTCGTCTCTTGCTCACCGTATATAGAGTGAGTAGAATGTGTATATATTTTTTATTTACATCAATACTGTAATTCAGGCATTACATAATGAAAAAAATACTTTTCTAGGCTTGCTTTTGTTAATAGTTTTTTTACGATTGCAGACAGGGGTTCGTTCACCTCTTCTCCTATTACTATGTCAATTGCTCATCGCCACCACGCTCATCCCATGCCTGTTGCTCACCGTATATAGAGTGGGTAGAATGTGTTTTACATTCAGGCATTGCAAAATGAAATTTTTTTTCTTAGTTTTTTAGTCTTGCTTTGGTTATTTTTTATTTTTATTTTATCTTTGTTTACGTTTGCAGATAGAGGTTTGTTCTCCCGCATCCTCCTCGTCTTCTACCGCTCAAGTCACGTGCTCACCGCCACCATGCACGTCCCAGTGTATGCCTGTTGCCCACCGCATAATAGAGTATGTTAATTTGCTTACTGTACAGTAAATCTGAATATCTTATATACTCTTAACTATTTGTGTTTCAATAAAAATAGCTACAGGTCTTTCTGCATTGTTATGTACTTATAAAATATGTTTTACTTATCTTATATCTTTGGCATAGTGTGTCTATGTACGGCTGTGAAAAGTATCTATGCCCATTATCATCGTTTCTTATGAAAAATGATTTGCTACATTATGCGATTTTTACATTACACGTCACTTCTGAGAACCTATCTTTGCGTTATTCCAAGAAATGTATGTATATATATATATATATATATATATATATATATATATATATATATATATATATATATATATATATATATATATATATATATATATATATATATATATATATATATATATATAAAACCACCCTTTACTTTATTAATAACAGGGTGCAAGCGTAAATTTATATGAAAGTAATAGGTAAACTCACCATGAATGAGGTGATGATGATGTGACGTACTCATATACATAGGTATTTTACATTAATTTTTACCTTTACTGTATAAACCCTCCCTGCACTGTTAAAAAACCACCCTTTACTTTATAAATAACAGCATGCTAGCATAAATTTATATGAACGTGATAGGTAAACTTACAGTGAATGAGGTGGTGATAACGTGTATAGATTCCAGAGGAAAATAATTCCGCAGCCAATGACAGCTTTACGGCTGCTTTTTGCGAGAGAAGAACATGGTAATGGGGAGTTGCTGTCGATGTTTCTTCTTTTGTTGGAAGATGGTCTTGTAAGGAATCATGGCATCGTCGAGAAGATTGCAGAAGGTCACCAAATGAGCCATATTATCGTCATGTTCTTGCGAGAGTTGTTGGACTGCTTTCACTTCATACATGGCTGCCTGACGTTCGAGTGTAAGGCCAAGTTCTTCAATTTCTTCGTGCGTTTCCTCTCGCTGTTCTTCTTCCTCTTCTTCCCTCGCTGATTTTGTTATTTCCTCCAAGTCTTCATCAGTCAAAAGCTGCGAGTGGCAATTGTTTAGTTCATTCATGTCTTCGTGAGTCATATCTTTAAAGCCTTCTCCTCCTAGCAATGCAGCCAACTTCACAGCTTTCACAACTGCCGAGTTATGGACTTCGTCAGGAGCGAATCACTTGTAGTTGTAGATGACTTCGGGCCAGAATTTCTTCCAGCTGGCATTGATTGTGGCCGGCTTCATCTCACTGATTGCATTCTGAATATTTTGAGGGCATGTAGCAATCGTGTAATTACGCCAGTAAGTCTTCATTGAGAATTCTTTGTCTGAATCCATGGATTCAACCACGTTCGCCAGGTCATTTCGTGCGTAGAGGGCCTTGAACGCACGAATAATGCCTTGATCCATAGGCTGAATCAGTGATGTCATATTCGGTGGCAGGAACTCTACTTGAACACCGTCATATTCGAGATTAATTGTGTGGCCAACAGCATTATACATCAAAATAAGGACTTTAAATTCAAGGCCCATTTCCACAAGATAAATTTTGACCTCAAGGATAAAGCATTGGTGAAACCAGTCCGATGTGAGGCTTTTTGTGATCCAGGCCTTAGGGTTATGTATCCAATACACTGGCAGCAGATTCTTATTCTTATTTTTCAAAGCTCTAGGGTTCTTTGACTTGTAGATATGCCCAGGCTTTAACATGAAGTCCGCAGCATTCCTGCACATGATGAGGGTAACGAGGTCTTTGTGTGGTTTAAATCCCGGGGCTTTAGCTTCTTCCTTGAGGAGAAAAGTGCGAGGCAGCATTCTCTTCCAATATAACCCAGTCTCATCCATGCTAAACACTTGCTCAGGAGCATACTCCCCTTCAGCGATAATTTTCTTAAAATCGTTGTTCACAAAATCATCAGCTGCAGCTGTATCTGCAGAGGCAGCTTCGCCATACACCGAAACGCTCTTTAGGCCATAGTGTTTTTGAAATTTGGCGAACCATCCCTTGCTTGCTACGAGAGATTGTTTCCTTGGTGGAGAATCGCTGGAGGGTCCTCGTTATGGGTTGTCGATATCTTCTCTCTCCACCTCTCCACGGTCGCCACTGTCGTAGTCGGGTTCATTTGTAGCGAGTGTATCGTACAGCTTCTTCGTCTTTGTTTGTATGATATTGGTGTGTACGCTGATGTTTTTTCTGCAATCAGCTATCCACAGGGCCAAAGCAAAGTCCATCCACACTATTATCTTATTACACGGTGTTACGACCCTCTACGCTGTATTACTAATGAAATATTCGCTGTTTTCCTGATATTTAACTCGTCCTTTTTTATGTAGCGAACAGTAGATTCACTGAGGACAAAATGGCGGTCGAGATCTGCAAACCTTCTTCCTTCTTTTAGCATATCTAACAATTTTACCATATCTGTTATGGTTAACATCTTCCTTTGCCACTTAGGCTCACTACCAGAAGCCTTAGAAGATGAAGGACGCTTGGGAGGCATTGCAGAGGTTGAAATATGTGAGTAAAAAAATCACAAGCACAACGTATTAAGAAGCACAATGCGAATGGTGCACATGTGAATTAAACTGAACGGGTGAGGCGAGACAATGGAAGATGATGGGAGAACCAAGCTTCAATCAAAAAGTCAATCAGACCCCATGATACAGAACATACAGAAAAACAATAATGTGATTCGTCGTCTCCCACCCTTTCAGCCATTAGCTTCCCATGAACTATCTCACGTAGGTGCAACCATTGGCGTTTTCCAAGACGCAATACAGTGTACGCTATCGTACAGTATTTCACATGGTGCAATACTGTGAGTTATATGTTTAAATTTATGTTTTTTACTATTTTTAGTGTTTTATTATTCTTAGGCTAGGAAATACTCTTTTTATCAATAAAATAATGAAAATAAAGGAAATTTTAATATGTACTAGCTCACGTAGGTGCGACCCTTTTCATTTTCCGAAATGCTGATACCAGTATCGTATTTTACATGGTGCAATACTGTGAGTATTTATGTTTTTGACTATTTTTACAGTTTTATTATTCTTGGGCTAAGAAATAAATTTTTTTATCAATAAAATAATGAAAATACTGAAAATTTTAATATTTTATATTTTAATATTCTCGCATATACCCAGAAAAAAAAGCTCACAAAAAAAAACCACGATGCACTGAATTCGCGATAGGTGAACCGCGATATAGCGAGGGGTTACTATATATATATATATATATATATATATATATATATATATATATATATATATATATATATATATATATATATATATATATATATATATATATATATATGTATATATATATATATTACAAGCTGAAGTATGACTAAGGATTATATAAACATAGTATAGAGTAACTTTACAAAACAATTTGATATTATAGTGTACTGCGAATTATCATATATTTTTACCTCTGATCACAATTTATTCATACCAATATACTGTACATAAAATATATTCCAAAGAAAGATTTGGCTAGGAAAAACAAAACAATATTGCATACCATACGCATTTTAAAAAAAAATTTGTATTTTAACTTCTAATGCATGCAACTAATTAATATTTAATGGTTAGGTTAAAATACAGCATCAATAAATAAAATGCTCATAATGAATATGATGAATTTACTTTCTATTTCAAACGAATAGCCATAACAGGCTGTAGCTAACTAAGTGAATATTCTGCTAACAAAAAAAAATGCATGAAAAACAGCAGAGATTCCACATACCTGGCCATCAATACTCCCTTTGTTACTTACAGAAGGCAGGGTATATTAGCCCTCCCATATCCCCACCTCTCTTAGTTGCTTCCTTCAGCCCTTAGAAAATACATGCAAAATTTTGCTTTCTCTCCTCACAAAAATATTGCTATAAGTTGAGTCCCACAATCTATCAATATACAAGAGCCATATTCTCCCTTATAAGGGGGGTGGCCAAGTAAGAGCACTATACCTTGACTCTTTGCGAGAGTACACAAGGAGGGATTCTCAGTCCCCTTGCTTTGCCCCAGTTAGTCAACTTTTACAACACGCAGGGAAACAAGGAGGAAGTATTCTTGTCCCCTCTCCGAGGGGGAGCATCATATGTTACAAAACATTTTTTCTTCCAACAAATAGGGATATGCTTTTCAGTCATGTCCTAAGGTAGGCATGGAATGCTAGGTGAGGATTCTTCCTTCTCTATCATTATCGATATCCATCTGATTTTCTAATACAAACTATTCATTCAATGGCTATAAAGGTAACAGAGGTATTGACTTAATACCACAATTACTTTTAAAAACATTTACATATATAATGAATACAATTACCTGTGGATTCCTTGGCTTGTTAACAAGATCTTGCGAGAGTCAAGCTTTGTTGATAATAATTGTATAGTAGCATCCATTAATATTCGAACGGGAGCATCTAAGACTTCATTTCGTCGAAAAGACATGATTCAATCATGTGACAATATGATAACTGAAACATACATTACCATATTGCCATAAATTTCTATGAAATATCATAATGCATTTTTTTACAATTGCGCCCTTATCAATTTAAAGGTGAAAATTATGATTTTCCAATGGTTTTTGATATGGTTTGAATGAATATGTCCTTGAAAACCGTCGGAAAATATATGCTTACCAAACCTAATCTATCAAAATTCAACCTAACCTACAAAACAGTAATTTACAACAGCTTTCATGGTCACAGTCTTTGAGAAGCATCAAATATCGTAAGAAAAGTTTCAAAAATTATAATTTTTTTGATAAGGTTATGTTAGGTTTACTTAGCACATATTTCCGACGGTTTTCAAGGTCATATTCATTCATAACACATTAGAAACCATAAGAAAAATATAATGTTTACCTCCAAATTGAGGCGTGCGCAATTGTAAAAATTTACCTACCATACATATTCCCATTAGACATGAATTATCATTTACATGGTTCTTATTTAGAGCATTTGGAATCACTGAAAACCAAGACTCCAAGCAATAAGTAGCATATTAAAGTAAATAGTTCTGAAATTACATTAATTTTCAAATTAGTAATAAACCTGGGAGATCATGAAGAATTAGGACCTGAAATTTTTATAGGTCCTTTGGTTAAGTTAGGCTATGTTAGGATATTTTTTTTTTAAACTGTTTTTATAATTTAATATATTGTGTAAAGTCAAGCTCCTAAGCCTGATGTACTTTAAAATAATATAGTACTCACTAAGGACCCTTGGAAGCTGCCAAGCTCTCTGGTTGACGGCTAGTCAGACTATAGTTACGATTCGTTTTATGCACCCTTTCTATTTTTGGACTAATGTAATTTGTTCTAATAGATTTCTATGTGTTCTGAATTAATCTGATGACTGTTTTCCTCGGAAATCACTATATTTTTGTGCTAGGGACGACATTAGTAGGAGGCAGTGGGTGCTATATAAAATAAACTAATCTAAACCTAAACTAACCTGACTCAAATTTGAAGCCTTACATACCTTAAAAGGGTGTATTTGGGTATTTACACATGAGCGTGGCACATTTCAGGAAGTGGTGGAAGTGGCAAACCTGATTCCTTGGGGTACGCTGTGGAAGAGGTGCATAAAACAAATCTTAACCGTGGAATCGATAGTAGAAAAATATTTTCACGAACATGGACTTCGATTAGAGAAATCATGTCCGTTCTGCTACTCATGAGGGGGGAAAATCTTTTGGTATGAAAAACATCCATAACCAACATTCAGGCTAGAAAACTTGATGAATAAAAATCAATAAATAGTAATAGAGGTCTCTACTTACAAAATAATTACTATCTATCTATATACATGAGCCATTTTCCCCTTATAAGAGGAGTGGCTGACTCAAGGCAGAATACTCAGACTCCTTGAAAAGAGAAAATACAGAGGAGGGGATTTCCAGTTCCCTCGCTCCGCCCCATTCAGTCGACTCGTACGACACGCAGGGGAACACGGAGGAAGTATTCTAGCCCCCTCCATCAAGGGGAAAAATAATAGCACTTACGGGGAATATTAAACTAAAAAGAACACCTGTTGAGATGTGTCTGGGGTGTCAATGTTTACATCTGTGACTCCCCTTCTTCTTCTTCGAAACATTCGTTCGAGACACTTGGACGTCGTATTTTTTTTTTTTTTTTATGCAATTAAAACTTCCCCAAGGGTTTTTCCCTTCTTTTGAGCTATCATATTTGGGGATTTGAAACATGAAAATTAGCCTGTAGCAGTAGAACAGAATATGTAAAAAAAATATTATTTTCATCTATAATTTTTTTTAACAGGAATAAGATTTTTTTTTTGGCATTTAGTATAAACAGATAGAGTTTAGAAGGTACTAATAATATTCAACAAGCCTATTATTATTATTAGTATTATTATTATTAGTAGTATTATTATTTTTATTATTATTATTATTATTATTATTATTATTATTATTATTATTATTATTATTATTATTATTATTATTATTATTATTATTATTATTATTATTATTATTATTATTATTATTATTATTATTTTAATGATTGTTTATTGCACTGCTTTATAGTAGAAAACTCTATCTAAGTTGTCTATGATCCGTTGGGGAAGTGAGTATCAGAATTCCCAGCATCCGAAGAAATACCGACCATGAGGGCATAGCTCCAAAGACAACTGTATAATCAGCCTAAGGTAAAAGTCACCATGCTTCAAGTATCTCCTGTTGAAGTGCATAGTGTCTAGAAAAAAAAAAAAAGAGAGCTTTTTCTATTAGGTAATAGATCTCTTCCCCATAAATTATTTTGGCAATATATATATATATATATATATATATATATATATATATATATATATATATATATATATATATATATATATATATATATATATATATATATATATATATTTGTGTGTGTGTGTGTGTGTGTGTATATATATATATATATATATATATATATATATATATATATATATATATATATATATATATATATATATATATATATATATATATATATATATATATATATATATATATATATATATATATATATATATATATATATATATATATATATATATATATATATATATATATATATATATATATATATATATATATATATATATATATATATATATACACATATATATATATATATATATATATATATATATATATATATATATATATATATATATATATATATATATATATATATATATATATATATATATATATATATATATATATATATATATATATATATATATATATATATATATATATATATATATATATATATATATATATATATATATATATATATATATATATATATATATATATATATATATATATATATATATATATATATATATATATATATATATATATATATATATATATATATATATATATATATATATACATATATATATATATATATATATATATATATATATATATATATATATATATATATATATATATATATATAAGGTATATAAGTTTGTTGAGTGTGGTAGGAAAAGTGTATGGTAGGATACTGATTAATAGGATTAGGGATAAGACAAAAAATGTGATCGCGGAAGTGCAGAGTGGTTTTAGGAGAGGTAGAGGTTGTATAGATCAGATTTTTATAGTTAGGCAGTTATGTGAGAAATATTTAGCAAAGGGCAAGGATGTGAATTTTGCATTTTTGGATCTGGAGAAAGCTTATAATAGAGTTGATAGAGAGGCAATGTGGAATGTTTCGAGATTATATGGAATTAATGGTAAATTGTTGCATGCAGTGAAGAGTTTGTTTGAGGTCAGTAGAGCTTGTGTTAGGGTAGTGAATGAAGTGCGTGAGTGGTTTCCAGTGAGTGTGGGACTGAGACAGGGATGTGTGATGTCACCATGGCTGTTCAATTTGTATATTGATGGAGTCGTAAGAGAGGTGAATGAGCGACTGCGTGGTCGAGGTTTGAGAATGGTAGATGGGGATGATAACGAGTGGGAGCTGAATCAGTTGCTGTTTGCAGATGATACTGTGGTGGTGGCAGATTCAGAGGAGGAGATGTGTCAGTTAGTGTCAGAATTTGGAATGGTGTGTGAGAGAAGGAAGTTGCGAGTGAATGTGGGAAAGAGTAAGGTTATGAAGTGTACAAGAAATGAGGATGGTGCTGGATTGAATGTAATGTGGAATGGAGAGACACTTGAGGAAGTTGATCAGTTTAAGTATTTAGGCTCGGTTATAGCTGCAAATGGTGGAGTGGAAGCAGATGTGTATCACAGAGTGAATTAAGGATGTACAGTGTCGGTTTCGTTGAAAGGAGTGATGAAGAATAGAGGGTTGGAAATGAATGTTAAGAAAGTTTTGTATGAGAAAGTGGTTGTGCCAACTGTGATGTATGGATCAGAGTTATGGGGTATGAAAGTAAGTGAGAGACGGGAACAAAATGTGTTTAAAATGAAATGCCTGAGGAGTATGATTGGTGTATCTCGGTTGGATAGGGTTAGGAATGAAGTGGTGAGAGCAAGAACGGGTGTGAGGAGAGATATTGCAACCAGAGTAGATATGAATGTTCTGAGATGGTTTGGCCATGTGGAAAGGATAGATGATGAAAGACTGCTGAAAAAGGTGATGAATGTGAGAGTTGATGGGAGAAATGCTAGAGGGAGGCCTAGGCTTGGATGGAAGGATGGAGTAAATAGAACCCTGAATGATAGGAGGATGGATGTGAGGGAAGCAAGCGAGCGTGCTAGGAATAGGAATGAGTGACAAGCGATTGTGACGTAGCTCTGATGGGCATCTGCTGTTACCATGGGGCTGCATCTCATAGAGGTAGCCGTATGGTAGGGGCAGTAGGGGAGTTGGCAGTTGTGAAGTGACACAGGTTGTGGAAGAGCCGGGAGGATGGACTGTGGCACTCCAGCAGTGCCATCTGAACGGTCGCTAGCTCCCTCGTCATTGCCCATAGAGCAAAGTAATCCCCTTATTGCTTTCTTTTCTTGATGTTGGCTACCCCTCAATTAAAGGGGGAAACAGCCAAGGCAGATATATATATATATATATATATATATATATATATATATATATATATATATATATATATATTATATATATATATATGTATATATATATATATATATATATATATATATATATATTATATATATATATATATATATATATATATATATATATATATATATATATATATTGTGGAGGATTTCCTATGTGTTATTACCTTTTGATCTTATAACCCCCAAAATTCGGAAATCCTGACACGGCTTCGGTAGAAGCCTACAAACGATCTCAAATTTAAATCCTCTACCAATAAAATATATTTAATATCACATGCATAGGCATACATGCAAATATTTGATAAGGGAGGTTTGTGAACTGTTGATATGTGAATTATTAAATATATTCTCCTCACCATAAATTAAAACTTCCTCATTCAGAATAATAAATTTTCCAACATGCATTCTACCTACGAGTGTTCTATTAAATGAGCTCATTCTGTCCCTCACACGTAGTTATAAACATTGTTAGAAATAAGTTAAATCTGTACTCATCTATCCTGAAAACCCAGATGTCGTCGGCAATCACGGGACTCCGAATCAAAATCGAATATCCTCTGATCCACGGATCTCCCCCTCGTAGTATCTCACGAGGACAACTAATTACTCATTATCAAACGTATAAGCACCGCCAATAATCACAGTAAACATGAGTGTCTCGTAGCATCTCACGAGATCAACTCCCGTTTTTTTTTTTAAATCTCACCAAACACCCCTTGTTTGTAGGGGTCCCTGGTACTAGGGCTAAAGCTTACTCTATATAGGCGGGAAAAGTGGAAAGAAAACACTTACACATAAAGGTCCTTTGTTCATACAGGCAAGGGAAAACCCGAGGGGTGACATATTTGTGGTTAAACTTTGTTGTATCAGATTTCCCTCTCTCTGCTACGACTAGTCCAAAGAATGAACTATACTTTATGCATACGAATATACGTGTATACTTAATATAAATGAGTAAGTATGTATACTAAGGCTAAAAGTATACATACATGCACTTACGTTACAATAAACGAAACTGTCATGCAAAACAATACTTACATAATATACATAGAAGTGAACTATCTTGAAATATATTCAATATATATATATATATATATATATATATATATATATATATATATATATATATATATATATATATATATATATATATATATATATATATATATATATATATATATATATATATATATATATATATATATAAAGAAAATTGTCATTTAAAAATTAACTTCTTTTAGATAATAAAACCTCCTTAGAAAGTACCAGTTTTCTTCACCAAGATTATTATTTAAGAGTCAAATGCTCTTACAGAACAGGAATAAGATCATACACGGGATATTCTCTCTCTTAAATAATAGGAAATAAAAAAAATTTTAAGAATTTCCAAAATATTTTTATATAAGACCAGGTTAATTTTTTGTGTAAAAACTTTAATTTCACTTAGCCAAGATCATATAAGAATCTTGCTTAAAATCTTATGAGTGAATAGCTTTCTGGCATAAAATTTTTTTATGCAAATCTCTAAGCCTCTCCTAGATAGAAATTAGATAATAACTCTAAACTGAAATTCAATATTTTTCTGAGCTGAGATCTGAAAAGAAAAATCTCTTTAACATAATATGAATAGAAATTAATTTCGGAGTCAAAATTCCTTCCAAAACTTCATTTTGATGAAATGTCTTTTCTGTAAGTCAAAATCCTACGTAGTTAAAACAGAATTTTTTTATTTAATATTCAAATGACTTCTTTCCTCTTGGTTTCTCTCCTCTCTCCTCTTATCGTATGCACGAGCAAGAGGCATCAACAGCCATAGAACCAAACTGATGGACACAAGAGATGCTGAAAAGCACATACTGACACCATAGCTGGCACTGAGGTCACGGATGTAGCCTGGAAATAAAAGATTTTTTTTAATTCAGGGTCTATTAACACTCTTTTATATTATTGGTACAACTGATTTTATTATTATTATTATTATTATTATTATTATTATTATTATTATTATTATTATTATTATTATTATTATTATTATTATTATTATTATTATAATTATTATTATTATTATTATTATTATTATTATTATTATTATTATTATTAATATTATTATAATTATTATTATTATTATCATCATTATTATTATTATTATTATTATTATTATTATTATTATTATTATTATTATTATTATTATTATTATCATTATTATTATTATTATTATTATTATTATTATTATTATTATTATTATTATTATTATTATTATTATTATTATTATTATACATATGAAATTAGAGACAGGTATATTTTTGCTCAGTACGAGACTGTTCTCTACTTGCTTAATCCCAACTGGCTCTATGGAAGTGAATCCATACGAGCCTCGCTGGGCATCAGGCATATTCTAGGTTACCAGAAGCCAGGTGCAGAGCTTCAGGCCAGGGAAATGTAGTTATTTCAACATATTGCATGCTTTATCCACATGTTGAGGCAAATCTTGCTGTTTTGTTTTTTATCTTTGACTGGACTGATTAGGTTTTATGTCATGGACTCCCTTTCCTTGTAAGGGCTAGGAATGCCTCCCTACTAAGGATTTTGGTTCTGGCAGAGTTCGACCGTTACCACGAGTGAATGCGCTTTCTATCCTCGGACCGTATCGACGACCTGACGAATTAAAGTCGGCCACACATCCTGGACTGGAATAAGTGTGAAAATTTATTTTGTTCGCCGCAGAGCCAAGCGACCTTGAGTTAGGTTAGTCCCTTGTTAATTAGTTATTAACTATCATAATTATATAGTTCTATTTCATTTTCTCTTTTTTTATACATGCTGTTTGCTACTGCCAGGGTAACAGGTAGCCAAAGCAGGGACCGGAAACCTAAGGCAGACAGCAGGATCCAAGATGGATTTATGCCACCCACTCACCCACCGACCCCATCCGCACCTCTGCTCATGAAGTGACTCATAGCTTAAAAGAATGGATCAAGTAAAGTTAACGACCCCCAGTGCATTAAATAACCCCGTAAATTGTTAAGTTAGGTTAGGGTGTTAGGTTACATTAGGTGAGGTTTATGCCAAAGCTAAACTCATATAACCTAGCATAACTCAACCTTATCTACCCTAACCTAGCAATATTTGGGGTTATTTAATGTACTGGGAACCGTTATCTTAAGTTTTTCCCAAAAATATATATATCGCAAGGCAGTCATCTTAGAGTAATGGCCAAAAAAATAAGAAACCTGCTCCACTCACCCATAAATGGCCCCAAAGTGATATATCCAATGGCTATGAGAAGACACGTGGCTCCAAAAGTAGCTGTCATGTTTTCTACACCCATGACATCGATTATGATAAGGCTAAAAACACCCATGGTCGCGCCAACACCGCATCCCCAAAGACCCATGATGGCCATCAACCACTGTAGGTCTCTTGTCACTGGAAATACTGTGGGCATAAAAACATAATAAAAAAAAAAAGTTGACCATATCTGCTAAATATTTTAAAGGATGATGAATTTCGTGAATGCGAAATAGATAGGTAGCTTGGCCATTCGGAACACATTTTTAGTGTAATGACTGAATTACCAACTTGCAGAGCAACTATTGCCTGGTCTGTCAAATGGGGAACTCGGATAGCAAACTAGGAAAGTCGTGTAAAAATGTGACTAGCTCTCATATCAGGAGTGGTTTTCAGTGCAGATTACAGTTCAGAGTTAGTTTTCTCTTCAAATTAAGCTCTAAGTTAAGAATATGATCAAATAACTCACTAACTTTACTGAGAGCTATCAACGCTACTCACGAATGTTGCCATACAGAAAATTTGTAGTATAATTTCCCTTTGCACTGTTCTTTGACTTTAAGATAAGAAAAGAGAGCAACTTACCAAAGTTACAGACAGCTACCACTGCCAATCCAATTTTGTAGATCACCTTGGTATCAAACCACGGAAAGTCATGTAAGAAATTGACGAGAAGTCTGGAAACAAGATTACAGATGGCAGATACAGAAATACACCATGCCGCTGCATCTAGAGAATGTCCTGTTTCTTGCATAGCAAAAGGAACCATCATGATAAAGTTGATATATCCATTGATGAGGAGAGTATTGCCAATGGCTATAATAACAGCTTGAGGGGACCTTAATATTCTTAAGTGGCTTAATGTTGTGTGCATAACTTTTACAATAATATTACACATTCTGCAGGACTTGAACTTTGCATCAGTTGTCCTGATTTGACTGGGTTTATCCTGAATTATGACAACAGCATCTGTTTCTTCTGTCTCACTACAGCCAGAAGAGCATCCTGATATCTTTGAATCCAACACTTCTATCTCTTCCTTGGCTCGTTTTAATAGCACATCTTCTTGTGGATTTGTTAACTTACTACTCTTATCTAAGTTGTCTGTGTTTTCACCAGCACACAAGTTTGCATCTGTATCATGCTCATCGGCATAATGTCCATTGTCTGCAGGTATTTGGACCTTCTTCATGTGCCATTCCAGAGGATGGAAAAGAAATGCAGCCACACATCCATGCAATAGAATAGCGCCAACCAAAAGGGTGCCCCCTATAAATCCATACGTAGCCTGCAGATACTGTGTAAATGGAGGACCAATCATTTGACCGATAGAAAATCCAGCCATGAGGATGCTATTAGCTCGGCCACGTTTCTTGTTGAAAAATCTGGGGACGATCAGCATGCTGACACACACCGTGGCTCCAGAACCAATACCTGCAGAAGTCCCAAGAAAAAATATGAACCATTTTGTGCTGTAATATTTTAATAATCTCAGTTTATAATTAGTAACAGAGCTGTAAATCAGGATCTTCCATGCGAGTTCACATTATGGTAACACCAGAAAAGCTATAATCTAGAAGGCAATATATAAATATCAGAATATAAAAACTAGTCTCAGTTATAACCGAGATCAAGTGATAAAAAAAAACTTACTAAAGACCACTACTGACCAATTGAATTCGGCTTTAACTACCTGCTAATACAGTTGTGCCATTTTTTTATTGATACAGAGAAACATTCATTTGCTTTATCCTTAATATTGAAACATGGACATCATATATCCGAAAAGTACTAAAGCACTATTTATATTTTATTACGTATTTTTTCATCTATAATAACTACCAAGGAACAGGATGACATCCTCTGAACCAAGAGTAAATATTAACACCTCTTGATTTATGACTATCATCTTATTTATTTAGTTAGGTGCATAGGTAGTAATAAAGATTAATATTTAACTTGTTAACCAGTTACCCACAGAAATATAAACAACGATCACTGGAAAGGGTCAGCTGACACTTTCAGCCATCCTCACTAATCTCTTTCTTATCGCTGTTCTTTGGCCTCCAGAATAGATCATCTCTAAGCACTGACTGAAAATAAATATTTGCTTTTTGACCAAGATTATAATTAAAAAACTCAACAATTCACCTGCCAGTATTCCAAACGAGAAAAAGAGAAATTCTGCGGACGGGGCGAACGCGGAGATTATCAGGGACGATGCTGTGAAGAGAGATCCAATCAATGTTACTTTCCTCCATCCGAACTCTTCAGCTAGCGGTCCTGTTATCAGACCAACGACGTTGAAAATGGAGCTCTGCATGTTGTAAATCCATGCTACAACGGTTGAAGACGTCTTCAGGTCTATCAGAAAACGTGAGAACACTATGGCAAAGCAGGTCCCTATCATGTGAGAGAGGGCCTGGAAAAGACGTTTGAGAAGTTTTGAACTATATCTAAGCTTCCTATCATATGAAACATTTTAATGTACCATGAGAGTGTTATAAAATGAAGCTGTACAGAATGTATATGTTATATGAGACAACGTTTAAAAGGAAAGCCATCAGTGTTTACATTTGCAGCTCTGATTAATATTGCTATTATATTGCATAATGTATATATGGACATATGAGACCGACAATATTGTGGGGTTCTAAAAAAGACAGCATTTGAGTTTTTCATAGCAAAGATACCCTGAAATATTATCTTATTATGATATGATATGTAATTACCTAATTGTAATTACCTAATTGTGCTTATGGGAAAAAGCCCCATGCTCGTAACTCCCCGTCTATTGGTCGGTTACATATCTATACTTAGTGATGCTTATCATACTTGTCCTTAAAACTATGGATTGAGATAGCATTAACTACCTCCTCGCTTAGCAAACTCCAATCATCAACTACTCTTACACTGAAAAAGTACGTCCTTACATCCTGCGAAGAAGTTTTCTTATGAAGATTCAAACTATGACCTGCCAAAACCATGAAGGAATTTATAAACCATAACCATATCCCCTCATTCTTCTAGCTTCGAGTGATGATAAACTTAATTCCCTTAGCCTCTCCTCATAAGTGAGATTGTATATTTCTGACGCCAGTTTCGCGGCATGTATGTAATTTCCTAATTGTAATTGTGCTTACGAGAAAGAGCCCCAAGCTCGTAACTTTCCGTCTCCTGATCGGTTCCAAATTTGTACTTAGTGATACTTATCATACTTGTCCATAAAAAGTTGGATTGAGTTAGCATTAACTACCTCCTCGCTTAGCGAATTCCAATTATCAACTACTCTTACACTAAAAAAAAGACTTCCTTACATCCTGAAAAGAGGTTTTCTTACGAGTCTTCAAACTATGACCTCTAGTTCTAGTGCCAGCCATATGAAAATATCAATCCCTATCCACTCTGTCATAACAAATGAAGGACTTTAAAAACTGTCCCCATATCCACCCTCAATATTCTAGCTTCGAGTGATGGTAAGTCTAATTCCCTCAGACTCTCATCATAACTGACATTGCGTATTTATAACATCAGTTTCATGGCATGTGTTTGAACTTTTTCCTGCTTAACTACGTGCTTTTCAAGTGTGGATTACAAATGGGGGCTGCATAATCAAGCTTTGGCCTCACATAGGTTACATAAATATTTCTGAACATTTCCTTGTCCATATGCCTGAAGGCATATTTTTGCATTTCTGGAGACTAATCGGCCAGTATGTTTACTCCTAGATCTCTCTCATTCTCTGTCTCTTTAAGTTCTACTCCTTCCACCGAGTAGTCAAGCTTGGGCCTTCTTGCACTTTTATCCATTCTCATTACTTTACATTTTGAAGTATTGAATTTCATTAGCCACTTTTCTCACCCCTCATGCAGACTAATTAGGTCTTCCTAGAGTTTTCTACCACTGTTCTCATTTCTTACTTTCTACGCAATCTGTGCATCATCTGCAAACATATTCATGAATGAACTTACAGACTCTAGTAGGTCATTTACATATATATACAAGGACCAAAAGTGGCCCTTAAGCTGAACCCCGTGGAACTCCACTAATAACTCTTCTCCATTCAGACACTGAGTGTCTTACTCTAACTCACTGTTCCCTTCCTCTAAGTATGTTTTTATCCATTCCAAGACATTTCCACCTATTCTAACCATTGTTGCAGCTTCTTAATAAGTCTCCCAAATGGGACAGTGTCAAATGCTTCCAGGGAGTCTAGGTATATGGAATCTGCCCAGCCCTCTCTTTCCTGTACAATTCAGCTTACCTCATTATAAAATTCATATAAGTTTGTTGCTGTTTATTTACCTTCTCTGAAGCAATGTTGTCTCACTGACAAAAAGTTGAAGGATTCCAAGTGAAGAGACCTGTGTTTCCTTAGTAGTTTCTCCATAACTATGCAAATTATGCTGGTCAGGGAAATAGGTGTACTGTTAGAGCCGAACCCCTCCTTTCCTTATTGAGGATTGGTATTATGTTTGCTTGTGTCCAGCATCTTGGAATCTCCCCTGACTCCAGCGATTTTTTAAATATGATACTTAGTGCCGCTGATATCGAATTTGCGCATTATTTAAGTACATAAGGGGATTATATCATCAAGACCTGTGGCTTTATGGATATCTAACTTCATCAGCTTTTTGCACACCTCTGTGTCTGAAAGCATGATGTTATCTAATGCAATCCCAAGCGTTTCTATCTCTGCAATCTGAGAGGGTGGGGTATTTTCTACTGAAAATACTGTCTGAAACTCCTTGTTCAATTTTTTGCAGATCTCTTCATCCGTCTCAATTATGCTTCCAGCTGCTTTGTTAAGATTCAAAATTTGTCTTTTACCTTCAATTTTCCTCTGATAAAGCTGTGGAAATGTTTGGGATATTCTTTAGCCTTCCTAGTGATGTCTCTTTCATAGTGTCTCTCTTCTTTTACTTTGGTAATCATTTCTTGCTCTTTTATAAGTCTTCCAGGCATTTATGTTTTTTCTCCTCTTATGCCATTTCCAGGACTTGTCTCTCCATCCCTTAGCTCTCTTACACTCATTATCAAACCATTTCTCTCTGGCATGCATTACACCTACTTTGGTGACAGGTATGCAACAATCTGCTATCTTCCCATATTTCTCAAAAAAGATGTACATTTTTTATACAGATTTGTTGTTAAATAAGGTTCGTCAGTCAATAACTACAAAAAGCTCATTCATTTTGATGTAATCTTCTTTTGATAGTTCCTCCTCATGTCCTCAGTGCCTCTACTCTTAGGCAGAACATTTTCAATTATATATTCCATCAACAACACACAGTGGTCACTCTTACCAATTGGTGGTTCATACTTAATTTTTTCAATAGCCAACACGTTATCTGTGAATACTAGATCAAGTAGTGATGGTCCATCCCCATCCCGTGCCCTCTTTGGTTCCAGTACATGTTGGTGTAGGAAATTCCCTTGTACACAATCTAGGAATCTTGCCCCAAACGAGTCCTCACCACTGTGTGGATCAATCTTTATCCAATCTATCTCTCTATGATTAAAAGCTCACATAATCAGAATCCTATATTTTCTCTCCCGTGCAATGTTAGCAACTGAGTTTATGACTTCAATAGTACCTATATGACTTTCCTCATTAGCTTCTAACCTATGCTGGTTCCTTGGTGGGTTATATACAACAGTTATTATAATGTTCTCTGACCCAGTATTTATGCGAGTAACAAGAAATTCCTTGAACTCACTTTCTATAGCAAAGTTTATTTCTTCAACTTGAATCCTTTCACTTATGAGAAGTGCTATCCCTCCACCACTCCTCTCAAATCTTTCAACCCTTAATATTCTGAAGCCCTTAGGAAAAACTGTGACACTGTTTATGTCCTCACTCAACTTTGTCCTTGTAACTGCTACTGTATCTGTCTTACTGTTGCGAATCCTACCTTTTGATTTTACTGTCTTACCAGCTAATGCATCAGCATTTGTGTATAACAATCTTAATGAGGCCCCATTCCCTGATCTTCTATCATCATCTTCTTTATCTCCCCTTTGTCTGGAAGAACTCTGAAATGAAAATTTTTCTTAACATCTTCATTATTTTCCTTAGTTGTCCCTCTAGTCTCTTGAAACAAGCTTTTATCCTTTCTATCTGTTCCTGTGTTCTGTATTGTCTAATGAACACTTTTTGAACTCTTTGAGGTCTTTCAGGCTTTTTTTTTCCCATCAACATTCCTCTACATGTGTCCCCTCTCTCAAAGGTTACTTTTGTTGGTCTTTGTTTTCCCTTCCTAGAATATATACCTAGTTGGTGAATGCTTACAATATCTTTAGGACCACATACTGCTCCAAGCTTTCTTATCAGGTCTTAAATCCTAGCTTTATTATCTTCAGGTCTCCCTGATATGTTGGCTCCTGGCAGTCACTTATGCCTGAGATTACCACTGTCTTCTCTTTATATATATATATATATATATATATATATATATATATATATATATATATATATATATATATATATATATATATATATATATATATATATATATATATATATATATATATATATATATATATATATATATATATATATACATATATATACATATATATACATAAATATATATATATATATATATATATATATATATATATATATATATATATATATATATATATATATATATATATATATATATATATATATATATATATATATATGCGATACATACATACAGCTTTATCAGAGGAAAAATGAAGGTCAAAGAACAGGTTTTAAAGCTAGAAGTTTATGAGGAAAGTCATATAGGTACTATCGAAGTCATAAACTCAGTTGTTAACATTGCAGGGGAGAGAAAATGTAGGATTTTGATTATGGGAGATTTCAATCATAGTGAGATAGTTTGGATAAATCTTGACCCACACAGTGGGGAGGAATCATTCAGGGCAAGATTCCTACACTGCATACAAGGTAGTTTCCTACACCTACAATTACTGGAACCAACGAGGGCCAGGGGTGGGGATGAGCAATTGCTGCTAGATCTAGTATTCATAGATAATGTGTTGGATATTGAAAAACTTGAGTATGGACCACCAATTGGAAAGAGTGTGTTGTTGATGGAGTATATCATTGAAGATGTTTTGCCTGAAAGTAGAGGCACTGAGGATAAGAGGAGGAACTATCCGAAAGGAGATTACATCAAAATTAATTACCTTTTTGCAGTTATTGACTGGAGGACCTTCTTTAACAACAAATCTGTACAAGATATGTATAACATATTTTGTGAGGAATATGGGAAAATAGTAGATTGTTGCATACCTTCCACTAAAAGAGGAGTGATTCATGCCAGAGAGATATGGTTCAATAATGAATGTAAAAGAGCTAAGTAGTGGAAAGACAAATGCTGGAGAAGGCATAGGAGGAGAAAAAGCATAAATGGCTAGCAGACTTACAAATGAGCAAGAAATTATTACCTAAGTAAAAGAAGAGAGGCAGAGAGAGACTATGAAAGGATATCACCAGATATCCCTTGATCACATGAGTCCTTGCTATCTTCTCACCCACATGCCGAAGTTCTCTACATTGGAGACTTCAATGTACACCACAGTGAGTGGCTTCATTCTTCTCACACTGATGTGGGAGGAAGTGGGGTCCTTGCTTTCTCTATTACTCACAATCTGGAGCAAACTATCAAACATCCTACTCGCGTTCCTGATCGTCACGAACATGCTGCAAATACTCTTAACCTATTTTTTACTTCTAACCCCTCAAACTACTCTTATTCTGTGCTTTCCCCTCTTGGTAAATCTGACCATTCTATGATCTCAGTCTCTTCCATTTTCGCTCCCCCACCACCAACCCCTCCTACTCAGCACCGCCTTTGGCACCTCGAGCGCAACCAACATGAAAATTTGCGTAACTTTCTCTTTGACTTCCTATGGGATGACTACTGCTTTCGGTCCCGAAACCCTGATCAGGTAGCTCTAAAAGTTTCCAAAATCATGACCACGGGAATGGAGGCGTACATTCCCTCATCTACAAAAACTTTTTCTCCCCCTAAACCTTGGTTTGACCGTGCCTGCTCCATGGCTATCCAGACTAGGAATCAGGCTTACCAATTTTACCTAGCCTCTCCTTCCGATTTAACTCGCTCTGCTTTTATTATAGCTAGGAATCACTGTACTGCTCAGATTCGAAGGTCTAAGGCTTCCATTATAAGAGGGAAAGTTGATGACCTTAACTCCTCTCCCACTGACAAATGCTTCTGGTCCTTAGCCAAAAACCTCTCCAAAAACTTCTGTAACTCAAGCTTTCCCCCTCTCATTCGTTCTGATGGTTCTATAGCTTGCTCTCCCACTGACAAAGCCACTCTCTTTGGCTCTCATTTTTCTGCCAACTCTTTTTTCAACGATTCCAGTGCACCTGTTCCTCAGTTTTTTCCCCTCTCTAACCCTATGCCCTCCCTTATCCTTTCTTCACGCAAAGTTCACAAGGTTCTTCGCTCGCTAAAGATGAACAAGGCATCTGGTCCTAATGGTATCCCAGCAAGGTTCCTTAAGGAGTTTGCAGATGAACTGGCTCTCGCGCTTTGCCGTCTTTTTCGCCTCATTCTGTCAACCAGTATCTATCCTTCATCTTGGAAGCATGCTCTATTTCTACCTGTTCCTAAGAAGGGTGACCGCTCTATTCCTTCTAACTACCGACCTATTGTCCTAACCTCCTTTATTGCTAAAGTTTTTGAAACTTTGATCAATGCTCACTTCTTGAAACGCCTTGAATCTAACTCACTTATCTCCGATCACCAGTATGGCTTCCGCAAGGCAAGATCCACTGGTGATCTCCTGTCCTATCTTACTCATGTATGGTCATCTTCTCTGAGGAACTATGGGGAATCCTTTGTCGTCGCCCTTGATATCTCTAAGGCTTTTGACAGAGTCTGGCACAAGGCTCTGTTGGCCAAACTCCCTGCCTATGGCTTTACCCCATCTTTCTGTTCTCTGATTTCCAGTTTTCTTACTGACCGTTCTATATCTGTAGTTGTTGATGACGCAACATCTAGTCCTTGTTCTGTTACCAGTGGCGTTCCACAGGGTTTTGTTCTTTCACCTACTCTCTTCCTTCTCTTCATCAATGATCTTCTGCAATCCCCATCTTCCTTTCTTCTTCATGCCTTTGCTGATGATTCTACCCTTCACTTTTCCTCTGCCTTTTCTTCACAACCTTTATCTGTTACTTGTAATTAATCTCGTATCACTCTTTCTTCTACTCTTAACTCCGATTTGCAGAGAGTATCTGAATAGGGCACTCAAAATTTAGTTTAATTCAATGCTTCCAAGACACAGTTTCTGGCTATCTCTTTATCTTCTTCTCCTCCTGATAACCCTATTGTCTTCGAAACTAATGATATTTACCCTCTTAACTCTATCACCTTATTTGGAATCCATATAGCCTCTAACTTGTCTTGGAGGAATCACATAATCCAAATTTCATTCTCGTCAAGCGAAGAATGAAGGATGGAACCTTGTATATTGCGCCACTCATTGTGTGACAGACCATTGTGAAACCCATCAGGTCAATGGCCGATGGAGTTATTCTCAGAATTTAATAAGAAACATGAACCCAAATATATCTCTTATTATGTGTCCGGTGATCAAAGTGTGCAATTAACATAAAAGAAAGATCAGTGATAGAGCAAATCGCCTCTCACTGTATGTTTTTGCAATGACTTACCGTATTTAAGAAGCCTCCAAAAGTAACGAGCCAGCCCCAACCTCCGTCAGGAGGTACAGATTCGAGTCTGACAGTGGGTTGCCTTCGTCTGTCCTCCATTGTATGGTTGATTTCGCTGTAAAAAAAAAAAAAATCGTAACATTCACACATTTTTTACTGGCAACGAGGCTGCCAAAGCTTTTCCGTAAAATATATGGAATTATGTATATATATTTACCACGCTTTTTTTGTATTATTTACAATATTCTGTAAATGTCTTGCATAAATTTTCTGTATTTTATACGATTTTCTGTAAATGTCTTACAGAAATTTTCTGAATATTCTGTAAATGTCTTACAGAAATTTTATTTATTATATACTATATTCTGTAAATGTTTTACAGAAATTTCTTGTAAAACTTACCTTCTACTGTCGAACCCTGATATCGGATGACACGTCTGTATGATGTCCAGTTTCTCCTCAGATTGTATGGACAATTCATCAGTGCTTCATTCATTTTCTCCCTAAGTTGCAAATATGATGCACTGTATCATCCATTTCCCTCCATCTGCACGTATGATGCATCGGTGCATCATCCAGTTTGCCCTATCAACTGCATAATCTGTGCTGCACACAGGTAATGTGATAATTACTTGTATGTGAATCAGCAATGCCTTTTTATGTATTAGTGCTAGTGACAACTACCTGTGTGTAATCCTAGTGTGATTAAGTGCATTCCTTTTGTCTCTCAGTGTTTGTGAGCCTTCGTATGCAGGTCGAAACAGTTTTATTCAGTAGAATTCTAGACTTGACAAACTTGTCCGTGATATGAATGCACAACTTCAAACTGGTAGCATTAAGAATGTTACATTCATTATAAAAATGATTATATCTTGTTTAGAAATTGATATTATCCTCTGAGGAACTCTCTCACCTTTTATCACTACGGAATGAAAGTAAAATTCGTGATTATATATGAAAAGGTGAAGCTTCTTTATATGCAAGGGGTCCCCACTTTGCGTCAGGGTTCCGTTGCTGACAGCTGACTTAAAGTGGATTTCAATATAAGTCAGAACACACTTATAACTCGAACCTCGATCTGGGGAGACTGGGTCTGGTGAGTTTGGAGAGGCAAAGGAACCTACAGTACATAATCTATAGGATTAATCCTAAGTTTTCATTGTAAGATACAGTAAAACTACACTATATATACAGTATACTAAATATAAAAATATTAAAGCACTACAGTAATACAAAACTACAGTATAATATGTCTTATCTTTACTTTTATATCTCCATTACCGGTATCTTAATGCGAAATTTATTGCTAATGCTCTACTTTAGCATCACTATTGTCACTGTATAATCATCATTCATTTTAGCATTACTAATATTGTTATTATCATTGCTATTATTATTATTCTTATCTGTTCATTTGTTAGCTATTTTTCTGTTCACCGTCAGTGTATGTAATGCCCTCTTAATTATTTGTTCATTTACATGTCTACTTATAAGTGGAAAATGGTATTGCAAGGTATGGTAGCCCCCCTCCCTAAGTATTTCTGCTAACTCACTGGGAAACACTTTGCTGCTTTCTCATCACCACTAGCCAGCAGCTTCACCTTACACCCATAGGTTATGCAAATTAGCACGACTCATAAAGCGATTAAAGCAGCCCTACTGGCCACACACCCTTCACTTTCACTCCCCTTTCCGAGCATTTTACTATTTCAATTTTAATTTCCATGGTGTTGACTATTCTTTGTAGTACTGCCATCATAACTATCATCACTAAGCTTTGGTGACATAGTACTATCAGTAACAAGTAATATGAATGAGAGCAGACGAAAACTAGACACAATGTGGCTGGTGAGGGTAAACTGAGCCGTGATTCCTCTTCTTCAAATACCATGTGACGCTGGATTCTTACATGACCCTCAACAAATTGTTTCGAATAAAATCATATTAACAGCTACTTGTTTGGTATATTTTTTTTTCAATGCTATATAATCCTTCAATATAACCAAATATATAAACAAATAAATAAACAAAGTAATTAACTTAATAAATACAAATACTGTACAGCTGTGCTGCTAGTTGTGTAGTTATGCGTATTTCAAATAACATCGCATTTACAGCTATGTGTTATTTTTTATAAATCAATATAATCCTTCAATAATATATAAGCAAATAAATAAATAAAGGTATTAACTGGATAAATACAAATACATCTGTGTTGCTAGCTGTGTATTCATGTGCTGCACTCACAAACTGTTTATGCGCGCAGTTTAAATTTACCGCATCACTCAAGTAGGTCGAAAAATTAATTTATTAGTAATTTATTTATTATTGATTGGCCTCCGACGCAAAATCGAAGCGACGTTATAGGAAACGACGTTCTACGGGAATCCCCTGTAGTATGAGGCAATGTGGTATTTACCATTATAGTACTAATAATGCAAATGTAGTTTTTATGTCCTAAAATAGACTAACATACATATTTCCCAGTTACACAAACACGTAAGTGGCACAATAAAAAGTATTTTATTTAGTATTGGTACTCGTTCTTTCAGCAGAATTGCTGGTGGTAAGCAGGATACGAAAGGTTGAGAGCCAGTGGTGCATGGAATGCATTTTAGTTCCCATAATCATTACTACAGGGAAGAAAACAACAAACGATTCCCTGTGCACTCCCTTGTTTGCTTACACATATGAAGATAAGTGTTACGTCAAAAAACAAAGAATACCTGCCTCTTAATATTCATAATAAAAATATTACCGTCTCAAAAAGCCATAGGAAGATTATATAATATTATAGTATCTAAATAGTGCATTACTTTTCAGAAATTTTTTTTTTTTGGAGGGAATGATATTCAGTGAAAGTATGTTTGAGTTATTATTATGGTTTTATAACGCACTACAAGTTTCACAATCAGTTTTCCTGAATAAACAGTAGTTGACTAACTATGACAATAGTTTACAAACCAAATATAAAATTTGTCTTACGTATATCCCTTTTCCAAGATGTACTATAGAGCGACTTCAGACACAAAAAAAAAGAAAATTTTCACTGCCATAATCATAGCTGAATCCCAAAATAGTAAACTAGCTTAGACGCAAGGTTGTTGATTTTTATTTATCTAAATCAAAGAAAATTGATTTTTTTTACTTAAATTGATTTAAACCAACATCATATATGGTAGTTTAAGATATCGGAGACAACGACAACATAAAAAATACTATTTTTAACCGCCAAAAATTCTTATAGCTGTAATGAAATGTGGTAACTGAATACATAATATCACTCCTCAAAGATAATGCACCAGGGCTTTCAACAAAAACTCCCCTTGCTGGGAGGATGAATGCCCTGAGTGTTTAAGAAATCCTTTTATTTAAATCAGGATTTAAATGTGATTTAAATAAATGTGATTTAGTAGTCACCGTGGCTCAAGCGGTAGCGTCCGCGACTCTAAGGCGTCAGGTCGAGAGTTCACACCCCGTCACGGTCTGAGGTTATCAAAGGCATGCACTCAGGGTAACGATTACATCTGCCAAAACAAGTCCTTCGTAAGAAGGCAACCATCCTAGCCCTTGGTAGAAAAGGGAGTCCGAGACGTAAAACCGGAACATTTAAATCAGTGTGATTTAAATGCTAATAAGCTTTATGATGAATTCCGAAACATGTCATTCTCAGCCCAGGCAATTGAGAAAATAGTTATTTTACGTTCTCCACTGAAAGTCTGCTAGTTGATATATCGCTGACATGACCTTAGGATGAATTGGGGAATATTTCCTGCTGTTCTTCTTTGCCTCGGTCTTGTTTCCTCTATCCGGGTTGATACCCACAAAACTCCAGTAATACAGTACAATAGATGAGATGTATACTCATT
>JAXCGZ010022699.1:102500-115000 GCA_037179515.1 Halocaridina rubra | reverse complement strand
AAGCTATAAGGTTGGATTCCTTTTATACCTTCTGTGGTGTGTAGTTGGTAGCGCTTTGACTTAGTAATTATAAGTCCTAGGTTCGAGTCCCGGTCAGGTAAAAAATGATTCATGTTTTCACATATGTAATGTGCTTGCTTGGTTATATATATATATATATATATATATATATATATATATATATATATATATATATATATATATATATATATATATATATATATATATATATATATATATATATATATATATATATATATAGAGTATATGTACGTATATATATATATACATATACATATACATATATATATATATATATATATATATATATATATATATATATATATATATATATATATATATATATGGAGAAAAGGGAGTCCGTGACGTAAACCCGGAACAAACAAACATATATATATATATATATATATATATATATATATATATATATATATATATATATATATATATAATCAAATAAGCACATTGCCATATGTGAAAACATGAATAATTATTTCCCTGACCGGGACTTGAACCTGGGACATATAATTACTATGCCAAGGTGCTACCAACTACACCACAGAAGGTCTTAAAAAGGGAAACAAACCTTACAGCTTTTATCTGCAATACTAGGAATGAATGTATTCTATCTGAATGCCACTTTTCATATTACAGTTTCCCCCAACCTCACTCGTGGCTTTGTTTTCGCATTTAATTAAACTCCCAATCTCATTCGGGACCAACAATAATCAAATAAGCACATTGCCATATGTGAAAACATGAATAATTTTCACCCTGACTGGAACTTGAACCTGGGACATATAATTACTATACCAAGGCGCTACCAACTACACCACAGAAGGTCTTAATAGGAAATCACACCTTACTGCTTTTATCTGCAATACTAGGGATGAACACATTCTATTTGAATGCCACTCTGTTCATATTAATGTTTCACCCAACCTCACTTGTGGTTTCGTTTTCGCATTTAATTCAACTCCCAATCTCATTCTGGACCAACAGTAATCAAATAAGCACATTGTCATACGTGAAAACATGAATATTTTTTACCCTGACTGGGACTTGAACCTAGGACATATAATTACTATGCCAAGGCGCTACCAACTACAGCACAGAAGTTCTTAAAAGGGATATACACCTTACAGCATTTATCTGCTATGCTAGGATGAATGCCACTCTGTTCATATTACAGTGTCTTCCAACCTCACTCTTGACTTCGTTTTCGCATTTAATTCAACTCCAAATCTCATTCGGGACCAACAGTAATCAAGTAAGCACATTCCCATATGTGAAAATTATTCAAGTTTTCACCTATGGTAATGTGTGGTTTACTCACTTATAAGCAGTGGTTTACATATGTTCTATTTCTTTAGTGTGGCACTCTTACTTATACGCAGTGATTTACATATTTTCGATTTCTCTGGTATGGCACTCTCACTTATGCGCAGTGATTTACATTTTATCCATAACTCTGGTGTGGCACTTTCACTTATGCGCAGTGATTTACATTTTATCTATAACTCTGGTGTGGCACTTTCACTTATGCGCAGTGATCTGCATGTGTTCTATTTCTATGGTGTGACACTATCACTTATATGCAGTGATTTACACGTCTTCAATTTCTTTGGTGTTGCTCTCCAGTAATAATTAGTTTTATGGCTTTGTCTCGGGTCCCAACACCAAATCGTTGCTAACTCTGTTTGTCGACTGGAGATTAAGTCCCTCCTTGTGCCCTTGGCTCTGTTTGATCTTATCTATTTACTTAGTCACTTGTTTATTTACTTTTCTATTTTTTCATTTTATGCATTATTTCCTTTTATTCTCACTAAGTGTACATAAACATCTCAACACGCTATGTTCAAGGTTAAAGTATATTCTCTCTCTCTCTCTCTCTCTCTCTCTCTCTCTCTCTCTCTCTCTCTCTCTCTCTCTCTCTCTCTCTCTCTCTCTCTCTCTCTCTCTCTCTCTCTCTCTGTGTGTGTGTGTGTGTGTGTGTGTGTGTGTGTGTGTGTGTGTGTGTGTGTGTGTGTGTGTGTGTGTGTGTGTGTGTGTGTGTATGGTATTCTTCAGGATTTTGCTAGATATTTTTTCGTCAAAGAAAACAACCAAACAGCTTATTATTTAGACCACATAGCACATAGTAAGGTTTGCTCTATTTGACTTAAGTTACAACTTTTAAGACATTTTTGTATCGTGAAAAGTATTAGACTTATGATTTATTCTATGAGTGTGACATCAGGACAGGTAAAGAAAATGGCCCTCATCAGGCCCGAGCACCAGAGAGAGAGAGAGAGAGAGAGAGAGAGAGGAGAGAGAGAGAGAGAGAGAGAGAGGAGAGAGAGAGAGAGAGAGATGGGGGCTGTTGTAACTAATCAAATGTGAAGCGATAGTTAAAAGATGTTATGGTCAGCCCTATTTTTTCTTTTTTATGAGTGTGACACCGGGAGAGGCATAAAATTGCCCACATAAGGCCCGATCACAAAGAAAACATTAAGAAGAAAAAAGTAGAAGGTTAAGGACTAGGAATAAATAAGGAAATGATACAGTAGAGGAAAAGGACAGGCTAAAAGAATAGTCGAAGTATTGAGGACCTAGAGATATGGAAGGATTAGGATAGATGTAATGATTTCTGTAATACAACACACACACACACACACACACACACACACACACACACACACACACACACACACACACACACACACACACACACACACACACACACACAAAAGCCATATTGCAATAAAAAGAAACATTAAAGATTAAATGGGGATTTACCAAAAAACTAGTGCAAGTTTATTTTCGGTATCTGTTGCACAGAGAAGCAAACAACATTTAATATGATCAAGTGTCAAAATTGTATAAGCTAAAGAGGGCTGTGTAAATATTATTTTGTAAAAAGAAGAAAGCGACGAACAAAATGATTAAGAAGAGAGAGAGAGAGAGAGAGAGAGAGAGAGAGAGAGAGAGAGAGAGAGAGAGAGAGAGAGAGAGAGAGAGAGAGAGAGAGAGAGAGAGAGAGTATTATATCTTTGACCTTCAACACAAAAGAGCGTCAAGAAGTTTATATTCATTTAGTAAGAGTGCCAATAGTATTCGCTGCATTGGCCTACTCGCTACAGATACAATTGCCTCGAGGCATTGGCTTTGTGTACAGCATGTAGTAAATCGCCTCTGCTTGTGTGTGTACTTACTTAACTAATTGTACGTACCTAATTGTGTTTACGGGAAAGGGCCCAAAGCTCGTATCTTCCCGTCTCCTCATCGGTTCCATTTTATACTTAGTGATATTTATCATACCTGTCCTTAAAACTATGCATTGAGATAGCATTAACTACCTCCTCGCTTAGCTAATTCCAATTATCAACTACTCTTACACTGAAAAACTATTTCCTTACATCCTGCAAAGAAGTTTTCTTACGAAGCTTCAAACTATGACCTATAGTTCTAGAGCCAGCCATATCAAAATATCGATCGTGTGTGTGTGTGTGTGCTCTTCGTTTATTTTGTTATTTTTTTATTTCTATATTTTTCTTGCAAGTAAAACTTTGTATTCGTGCATGGGCGTAAGGTTAAATGGTGGATCCAGGAAGTCAGTCAGCGAAAGTTATTATTATTATATTATTATTATTATTATTATTATTATTATTATTATTATATTATTATTATTATTATTATTATTATTATTATTATTATTATTATTATTTACGCTATATATAAATATATGTAAAAATCAATATACCGACTCCGGCAGGTCATTTTCACATATAAGAAACACAGGTGACCTCAAAAGTAATCCCTGTGGAACCCACAGTTAATAATTTTCCACTTAGACACAGCAAGTCTTACTCTGACCATCTGTTCCCTTCCTTCTAAACAAATGTTTATCCACTTTAAGACATTTCCACCTATTCTTGCCACTACTTGCAGCTTCTTTATAAGTCTCCTATGTGGGACTGTATCAAACGCCTTTAAAAAATCTAAGAATAATCAATATGCCAGCCCAGCCATTTCTTTCTTGTAAGATTAGGCTTACCTCTTCTGAAAATTTATAGTTTGTCAGCGCAGACTTGCTATTTCTGAATCTTCACTTACACAAATGTGATATCTATCTTCAAAAAGGGAAGGAGGGATACGGCTCTGAACTATAGACCAGTTTCCTTGACCAGCATGGTTTCCAAAGCTATGGAGAAATTACTAAGGAAACATATCTCTCTTCACTTGGAATCCTTCAACTTTTGTCAGTGAGGCAACATGGCTTCAGAGAAGGTAGATCAACAGTAACAAACTTATTAGAATTTTATGATGAGGTAAGCCGAATCTTACAGGAAAGAGAGGGCTGGGCAGATTGCATATTCATAGACTTCCAAAAAGCGTTTGACACTGTTCCTCATGGGAGACTTATTAGGAAGCTGCAAGCAATGGCTAGAATAGGTGGAAATGTCTTGGAATGGATAAAAACTTACTTAGAAGGAAGGGAACAGAGGGTTAGAGTAAGACACTCAGTGTCTGAATGGAGAAGAGTTAGTAGTGGAGTTCCACAGGGTTCAGTTTTAGGGCCACTTTTGTTCCTTGTATATGTAAATGACCTACCAGAGTCTGTAAATTCATTCATGAATACAGTTGCAGATGATGCAAAGATTGTGAAGAAAGTAAGAAACGAGAACAATGGTAGAGAACTTCAGGAGGATCTAAATAGTCTGGATGATTGGTCAGAAAAGTGGCTAATGAAATTCAGTACTTCAAAATGTAAGGTAATGAGAATGAGTACAAGTGCAAGAATGCCCACGCTTGACTACTCGGTGACTGGAGTACAACTTCAAGAGACAGAAAATGAGAGAAATCTAGGAGTAAACATACTGGCAGATTTGTCTCCAGAAATACATATAAATGGCATAGTAAGGGCAGCATATGTATTCTTATCAAATGTAAGGGTAGCCTTCAGGTACATGGACAAGGAAATGTTCAGAAATATTTATGTAACCTATGTGAGGCCAAAACTCGAATATGCAGCCCCCTTTTGGAATCCGCACTTGAAAAAGCACATAGCTAAGCTTGAAAAAGTTCAAAGATATGCCACGAAACTGGTGCCAGAAATACGCAATCTCAGTTATGATAAGAGGCTGAGGGAAATTGACTTACCATCACTCGAAGCTAGAAGATTGAGGGGGATATGGTGACAGTCTTTAAATTCCTTCATGGTTATGATAGAGTGGATAGGGATCGATATTTTGATATGGCTGGCTCTAGAACTAGAGGTCATAGTTTGAAGCTTCGTAAGAAAACTTCTTCGCAGGATGTAAGGAAATACTTTTTCAGTGTAAGAGTAGTTGATAATTGGAATTGGCTAAGCGAGGAGGTAGTTAATGCTATCTCAATCGATAGTTTTAAGGACAAGTATGATAAGTATCACTAAGTATAAAATGGAACCGATGAGGAGACGGGAAGATACGAGCTTTGGGCTCTTTCCCGTAAACACAATTAGGTAAGTACAATTAGGTAATTACGATCTTCAATGAAACGGGCCTATAGTTTAGCGTTGTGTCTCTCCTAACCTCCCTGACAATGCTACTTTCACCTGTTTCTAGCATCCTGGAATCTGCCAAGATTTCAGCGACTTTTTTTTTTTTCAGATATGATGCATCAGGAGAAACAAGGAGATATACAGAGAGAAAAATCTCCAGACACCATAGCTCTATGAGCACTTAATTCCATCATAGGATCCTATCTTTAATATATTCTCTAACACTGACGATGGTCTCTAACACTGACCCATGATCTCTTATCTCTGAAAAAAGAAGGGGCAGAGCATTTTCTACTATAAATATCAACTATTCGAGTTTGTGTGCGTGCGTTCGAATGTGCCTGTGCATGTGTGCATAAACGATGTAGTTACGTACACGCAAGCGCACTGGAGAATAAATGTAATCAGTTATTACTCGCTCGTCCGTGTGTGTATGTATGTGTGCTCATAATCAGTGTATTTATGTTCTCGCAAGCTCACTAGATAATAAATGTAAGCTATTTGTTTCTGTTATCACGCTTCTCAGCAATCTCTTATCTCTGATAACACATCAAGATCCTATACTGATAACATAATCTAGCAGTTCTGATATAATATCATAAGATTTCCTTATGAGATATATATATATATATATATATATATATATATATATATATATATATATATATATATATATATATATATATATATATATATATATATATATATATATATATATATATATATATTTATATATATATATATATATATATATATATATATATATATATATATATATATATATATATATATATATATATATATGTTCCGGTTTTACGTCACGGACTCCCTTTTCTACAAAGGGTTAGGACGGTTGCCTTCTTGCGAAGGACTTGTTTTGGCAGATGTAATCATTACCCTGAGTGCATGCCCTTGCTAACCTCAGATCGTGATGGGGCGCGAACCCTCGACCTGACGCCTCAGAGTAGCGGACGCTACCGCTTGAGACACAGCGACTAAATATATATATATATATATATATATATATATATATATATATATATATATATATATATATATATATATATATATACACTTAGTTCTTGGAATAACGTGAAGAAAGGTCTCAGAAGTGACGGGTAACGTGAAAATCGCGTAATGTAACGAGTCATTTTCCATAAGAAACAATGATAGTGGGCATATATACATTTCACAACTGTACATAGGCACACTATGCCAAAGATATAAGATAAGTAAAACATATTTTATATGCACATAGCAAGGCAGAAAGACCTGTAGTTATTTATATTAACATGCAAATAGTGTAGAGTATAAAAGATATACATATTTACTGTACAGTAAACAAATTAATGCACTCTATTATGCGGTGAACAACAGACATACACTGGGACGTGCATGGTGGCAGTGAGCATGAGGATGCGGGAGAACAAACCTCTGTCTGCAAACGTTTTTGCTCTCGCTCACTTTTTCCATGATGATATTACATGGCAAGTTTGTTTGCTGTTTGTTCTTACTGCCTTTTTTCCATTCTCTCCATAATATCCGATCGCATTAAGCGGTAGAAGAGGAGGAGGATGCTGGAGAACGAACCTCTATCTGCAAACGTTTTGCAGCCTCCGTATCAGCTGATGCACTCTTGCACGCTATTTCCCTGACAATATTATATCGCAAGTTTGTTTGCTGTTTGTTCTTAATGCTTTTTTTCCATTCTCTTCATAATATCAGATCGCATTAAGCGGTAGAAGAGTAGGAGGATGCAGGAGAACGAATCTCTATCTGCAAACGTTTTGCCGCCCCCGTATCAGCTGATGCACTCTTGCACGCTATTTCCCTGATGATAATATATCGCAACTATGTTTTCTGTTTGTTCTCAATGCTCATCCATGTACTTAGCACTTTTTCCATTCTCTCCATAATATCCAATTGCATTAAGCGGGAGAAGAGTAGGAGGATGCGGGAGAACGAACCTCTATCTGCAAACGTTTTGCGGATGCACTCTTGCACGCTATTTCCCTGACGATAATATATCACAACTATGTTTGCTGTTTGTTCTCAATGCTCATCCACTGTACTTAGCATTTTTTCCATTCTTTCCATAATATCCAATCACATTAAGCGGTAGAAGAGTAGGAGGATGCGGGAGCAGAAACCTCTATCTGCAAACGTTTTGCCACCTCTGTATCAGCTGATGCACTCTCGCACACTATTTCCCTGACTATATACAAACCTTAACACAAGCACAGTTAGAACAAGCAATATATCCACGCTGTATGCTTGGTAAAGAGACACTGAAACCCATGGCAGCATGGCAGAAAAGTGCCTCCAAGGCAGTCGATTATTTACTAAATTTCGAATTTTTTTGCATGGGTGTTCTTCGTGTATTTTGTATTTGTTTTTAATATTATTTTTTACGGGCGTTATTCCAATTTCGCGGATTTGAAGCACGCATAAAAAGTGAACTGAGTGTATGTGTTTTTTTCTATATACTGAAGCCATATTCCCCTTCATAAGGGGGATGGCTGAGTCAAAGATAAATGCTTTGACTATGCAAAAGATAATGCAGAGAATTGGATTCCCAGCCCCCTCGCTCCACCCCATTTAGTCGATTGTTATAATATGTAGGGGCAAGGGAAGAAGTATTCTTATCCCCCTTCCTCATGATGTATATAACACTATTATATTTCTACAATCATTTTTATATAAATTTGTTGGAATGTAAACACTGATTCAGATGCAAACACCAATGTTTTGAAAATAAGTGACACAGAATAAAAGATAATACAGAAGTTATTAATAAAGTGTAGTCACCGTAGCTCAAGTGATAGCGTCCACGACTTTGAGGCGTCAGGTCGAGGGTTCGTGCCCCGTCACGGTCTGAGGTCAGTAAGGGCATGCACTCAGGGTAACGATTACATCGGCCCAAACAAGTCCTTCGCAAAAAGGCAACTGTCCTAGCCCTTGGTAGAAAAGGGAGCCCATGACGTAAAAACCGGAAAGAACGAACAGAAATTATATATAAAGAAACTATGAGCGATTCAGTTCAAGTCTGAGGGAGCATGCACCAAACATTTAAGTGCACGGTTGTGTGTGATAATGCAACGTCATAAATGACTCATTCCTACCCCACGCTCCACTGTGAGAAGAGGCTGGTAGACCACTACTCTGTTACAAGAATTAATTGGGGAATACCAAAGGAGCAGAGGAGGGGGGATGTGGTAGTTTATCCAATCAATAACTTCACATGATCGGAGATAATTTATGAAAATAAAAAAGAAAAGGAGAAAACTATAATATATATATATATATATATATATATATATATATATATATATATATATATATATATATATATATATATATAGATATGTATGTATGTATGTATATATATAAACGATAATGAAGGTAAAATGGGGTTAAAGATACACAGTCCCATGAGACATGCTGGACTTAAACATTATTCACTTCAAATCTGTTCTTGACATGAACAACTTTTTAGTTTGGTTGTCAACACTCGTTTTTGGATAGTTTTTTTTTCTTATGAGTGTGACACCAGGACAGGCAAAAACTGCTCCCTAATCAATAAGGCCCGGGCAAAAGAGAACACCAAGATGAAAGAATAGAAAAAGGTCAAGGACAAGGCAGAGATGAGGTAATATCACACAGAGGAAAACGACAGACAGAAAAAAAACAGTCAAAGTAAAGAGGACCCAGATATATGGAGGACTAAGCCCTGAAATAACGATAGATCTGCTTTTGAAGGATGATAGGTTATAAGAATTAGGAAAGACAGAAGGAGGACGAGAGTTCCAGAGTCTGGATGTAGATGGGAAGAAGCAGTTGCTGCACCCACCAATCCGTGAGCTACAAATCTCCATACAGTATCTGTGAGATGAGGCTTCTTGGCGAGTGTTAAGCAGCCTCGGCAGAAGGGGAGGAATGCAAGTCGCCAGCTCATCAGAGGAACAATGGACGTAGTAGTGATAGAAAAGAGAAAAGGAAGATACCTTAAGGCGAAGAGAAAGAGAATCCAGATTAGAAGTAAGAGAAGGATCATTAATGAGTCTGACTGCCTTAGATTCAACCCTATCAAGGAGATAAGTATAAGAAGAAGCACACCAGATGTCTGAGCAGTATTCTAAGCAGGGACGGATAAGACCTTTATAAATTTTAAGTAGCTGTAAAGGGGAAAAGTAATGATGGAAATGAAACAAATCCACTAATTTTTTTGGATGAACATTTAGAAATTTGAATTATGTGATTCCCTTAAGACAAGTTAGAGTCTATATGGATTCCTAATGTGTTGATAGAATTAAGAGGGTAAATTTCATTAGTTTCGAAGACAATAGGGTTATCAGAAGGAGAAGAATATAAAGAGATAGCCAGAAACTGTGTTGGAGGCTTTGAATTTAACTAAATTTTGAGTGCCCCTCTGCAAATCGGAGTAGAGAGTAGAAGAAAGAGTGATATGAGACTGATTACGAGTAGCAGATGAAGGTTGTGAAGAAAAGGCAGAGGAAAAGTGAAGGGTAGAATCATCAGCAAATGCATGAAGAAGAGAGGAAGATGGGGATTGTAGAAGATCATTGATGAAGAAAAGGAACAGAGTAGGTGAAACAGAACCCTGTGCAACATCACTGGTAACAGAGAAAGGGCTAGATTTTTTTTGTTATGAGTGTGACATCGGGACAGGCAGAATCTGCCCTCATCAATAAAGGCCCGGGCACGAGAAAATACCAAGAAGAAGGAAAAGAAAAAGGCTAAGTACAAGGCAGAGATGAGGTAATGTCATACAAAGGAAAACGACAGACAGAAAAAACAATCAAAGAACAGAGGACTCAGAGATATGGAGGACTAGGCTCTGAGATGACGATAGATCTGCTTTTTGAAGGATGAAAGGTCATAAGAATTAGAAAAGACAGAAAGAGGAAGAGAGTTCCAGAGTCTTGAGGTAGATGGGAAGAAGCAGTTGCTGCATCGACCAATCCGTGAGCTATAATTCTCCACACAGTATCTGTGAGATGAAGCCACTTGTCGAGTTTTACACGGCCTCGGCAGTGGGGGAGGGATACAACTCGCCAACTCACCAGAGCAGCAATGGAAGTAGTAGCGATAGAAAAGCGAAAGGGAAGATACCTTATGGCGAAGAGAGCGAAGAGAGAGAGAATCAAAATTAGAAGTAAGAGAAGGATCGTTAATGAGTCTGACTACCTTAGATTCAACCCTATCAAGAAGATAAGTATAAGAAGAAGCACCCCAGATGTGTGAGCAGTATTCTAAGCAAGGACAGATAAGACCTTTGTAAATTTTAAATATCTGCAAAGAGGAAAAGTAATGACGAAAACGAAACAAAACCCCCAAAATTTTGGATGAAGATTTAGAATTTGGATTATGTGATTCCTCCAAGACAAGTTAGAGGCTATGTGGATTCCCAATATGTTGAAAGAGTTAAGAGGGTAAATTTTATTACTTTCGAAGACAATAGGGTTATCAGGAGGAGAAGAAGATAAAGAAATAGCCAGAAACTGTCTTGGAGGCATTGAATTTAACTAAATTTTGAGTACCCCATTCAGATACTCTCTGCAAATCGGAGTTAAGAGTACAAGAAAGAGAATTCGAGATTTATTACGAGTAACAGATGAAGGTTGTGAAGAAAAGGCAGGGGAAAAGTGAAGGGTAGAATCTTCAGCAAAGGCATGAAGATGAGAGGAAGATGGGGATTGTAGAAGATCATTGATGAAGAGAAGGAAGAGAGCAGGTGAAAGAACATAGCCCTGTGGAACACCACTGGTAACAGAGAAAGGGTTAGATGTCACATCATCAACAACTACAGATATAAAGCAGTCAGTAAGAAAACTGGGAATCAGAGAACAGAAAGAATGGGTAAAGCCATAGGCAGGGAGTTTGGCCAACAGAGCCTTGTGCCAGACTCTGTCAAAACTCTTAGAGATATCAAGGGCTACGACAAAGGATTCCCCATAGTTCCTCAGAGAAGATGACCATACGTGAGTAAGATAGGACAGGAAATCACCAGTGGATCTTGCCTTGCAGAAGCCGTACTGGTGATCGGAGATAAGTGAGTTAGATTCAAGGCGTTTCAAGAAGGGAGAACTGAGCAAAGTTTCGAAAACTTTAGTAATAGAGGAGGTTAGGGCAATAGGTCAGTAGTTAGATGGAATAGAGCAGTCACCCTTCTTAGGAACAGGTTGAACTAGAGCATGCATACAAGATGAAGGATAGATACTACTACTATTACTAGTTACCTACTTACACATTTATATATATATCACTTACGTTATATTAACTCCACCTGCATGTGTTGGAAGTTAAAAGCCCACTCACAACTGTTCAATACCCGACTTCTTGCCCCTTTTCTCCAAACCACCACATACAAGAAGAAATCAACACCTACAATGGGAGCTCCTGCTAAGACTCCATAAATCAATAATAAAGCGATTCCGTCTCACAACTCAACCAATAAAGCAAATCCATCACACAACTCAACCAACTCGACAACCCCACAAGCACTGATTTTCATTCCCGAACTTCTGCCGAAAACTGTAAACAACATTCCGCTTACAGTGTTGCCAAACAGTGTTACCAGATCCAAATTATACAAAATCATAAAGGAAAACTAGTCTCCACAAAACCACACGCCCCCTTGATCTTAAGATCATTAAGAGTACAACCAACTCCCACCACTAGGAGATGGCCATCCATCTCTCAGCACTCCTCCCCGCTCAACGATCCCTCCACATAATCTCTCATCCAAACCGATTGTCGTCATTCTCGGTTTGGCAGCTGTGGAACTTCATTCTCCTGTACTTCAATTGGCCCTTCATCCTCAGTAGACAAGTCCGCCACTCTCCTAATATCCAGAACATGCCGAGGCATCCCATCTACTGAGACATTATTTCAGGAATTCACATTGGTCACAGTACCCTTTCCCCATCTTGAG
>JAXCGZ010022699.1:75000-92500 GCA_037179515.1 Halocaridina rubra | reverse complement strand
TGCAAGGTAGAAATATATCATTCATCGTGACCAGGGAGAGAATTTTTGTTCAATCTGTATTTTCTACAAAGACTCAACCTGTTTAAGCATTTATATTTTTCCATATATGTTTACATTCCTTTTCTATATCATTATTATCCTGCTATCAGCAGCTAGTCCTTATATACCATATCAAAATATATATTCTTTTACTAAATGCACACCCTCTATATACATAATACTCACTAATACTAAGCTAAGTGAATATAAATCGTGTATTTTTTAGATTAGATTTGTGGTGGCTGGTTTTCCTCGAGTTTCTCCAACCTGAAGGAACGTTTGGCTAGGTGCGATTACCGCTCAACGATGATCGTCCATGGCTCAACGATGATCGTCATACGATTGTCTAGAACACTAATTCTTTGTGTTTAAATGGCGCTGTTTTGCTTCGAGCGACTGCCGCGGCAGTCGCTCGAAGCAAAATAGCTCCATTCAAAAACAATGAATTAGTGCTCTAGACAATCGTTTGACGATCATCGTTGAGCCATGGACGATCATCGTTGAGCGATAATCGCACCGAACAAAACGTACCTTGAACTCGTTCACTTGGTAGAATATTCAGACCAACTTGTAAAGTACTTTTCCTTTTCCCTTGTAAAAACAAGCGAGTCTCCTGTATGTACTAAATATTGGTTACGTATCAAGTCTCCTTCTATCCTCTGCTTTCTAGTTTGCCTAGACATGGTTAAGCTTTAAACCCTAACCATGCCAGGAATCTGTAGTATAAAAGTCATTCTAAATACCCTTTCTGACAGACTATGTTTGGGCTACACATCTAAGCCAGTCCTGAGAAAAACAAAATTTTAGAAACATGAGAGTTTGGGACATTGAAAAATGGAAGGAGTAGCTACAAAATAAGGAAAGCTTGTCTATATATAGAAAATGGAAAACAGAAATCAAACAAGAAGATTTTATATGATAATAGATATTCATCAGTGTTCTTTTTTTAAAGCAAGGACAAATACATTACCGTTAAATAATAGAAAAAGATTTACAGATGGAAAAACAAAGTGTGAAGTATGTGGTGCAGAATATGAGGATCTAACCCACTTTTTTTATTAGTTTGTGAATATTACAGAACAGAAAGAAACAATATTATTGAATTACAACAACCTTATGAAGAAGACCTAAACAGAGTCATTGGAAGATTTTTATTTGAAAAGAAAAATTTTGAAGTAAAGAAAAAATAAAGAATATATTAATAAATTCTGGAGACTAAGAGAAAGAAATTGAAAAGAAATACTGAAAGCTCGTAACACGCAAAGACAATAATCAAGATAGGAGGCTCTGATTCGCAGGAGATGTCTCCGCACTACAACTGAACTGAACCGAACTCTAACTTTTTGACGTATGGTGCCGAATGGATATGAAAAACCTGCTCTTATTTCAATATGTACTTTGAAACAGTGAAAGACATACAGAGCAGGTAACAAAAAAAAAAAAAACTCGAGGAACGGAGAAAAGAAATGTCCAAACATATGCATAAATTACAGCAGTTATCGATAAAGAATATTGAAAAAAAAATTATTACTAAAATATAATTTTTTTTCCCTAGCACAGCACTCTATGTGAAAACACTTATAACCGATGACAGGATAGGCAATAAGCTATTCCACGAAGGCCTCCGAGTGTCAGTGAAGTTTCATGTATGATATCCCCCAGACTGGTATACTAGTAGACTTTTATGAAGCCGCCACTTCGTTTACCTGCAAAGAAGAAGAAGAATTATTCTCTGTGTTACTTTGTAATGCAAAGAAGAAAAATAATAATTCTCTGTATTACTTTGTACTGCAAAGAAGAAGAAGAATTCTTCTCTGTCTTACTTTGTAACGCAAAGAAGAAGAATTATTCTCTGTATTACTTTGTCCTGCAAAGAAGAAGAAGAATTATTCTGTGTATTACTTTGTACTGCATCGAATTAGAAGAATTATTCTCTATATTACTTTGTACTGCAAAGAAGAAGAAGAATTATGCTCTGTATTATTTTGTACTGCAAAGAAGATGAAGAACTATTCTCTGTATTACTTTGTACTGCAAAGAAGAAGAATTATTCTGTATTACTTTGTACTGCAAAGAAGAAGAAGAATTATTCTCTGTATTATTTTGTACTGCAAAAAAGAAGAAGAATTATTCTCTGTATTACTTTGTACTGCAAAAAATTAGAAGAATTATTCTTTGTTATACTTTGCACTGCAAAAAAATAGAAGAATTATTCTTTGTTATACTTTGCACTGCAATGCTTTCTTTTTCTATGAAAGAAAGGTAGAAAAGGGGAACCTTTAAGGATGAGGAAGCAACTGAGAGAGGTGAATTATAGATATATAACCAAATAAACAAAAAATTACGTGAATTATCAACAACCAGGGTGAGTGGAAAAGAAAAATTAATAAGATAACCACAAAAAGCATGAAAAGAAGTAAGTTCACTTACAATAATATATGACTACTGCAAATGTAATAATAATAATAATAATAATAATAATAATAATAATAATAATAATAATAATAATAATAATAATAATAATAATAATAATAATAATAATAATAATAATAATAATAATAATAATAATAATAATAATAATAATAAGAAGAAGAAGAAGAAGAAGAAGAAGAAGAAGACTTACGTCTTTCCTATTCACAAACTGTTTTCTATCATTTACTTCCTACCAAGATTGAGCACTATCAATCCAAAACTCCTTTCATAAATGTTTACTGATTAATATCCAGAACTACCTCTCGTAAATGTTTACTGATTACTTTCCAGACCTCTTTTCTTAAATGTTTACTGATTAGTTTCTAGAACTCCTTCCGTAAATGTTTACTGTTCAGTTTCCAGAACTCCTTTCGTAAATGTTTACTGATTACTTTGCAAACGTTGGCATCGCTCATACACGTGCCAAAGCTTACCTCTCCTTCATTTTCCTCCGAAATTTCCTTCGGTTCGGGCGAGGTCGCTTCTGTCGATACTGGAGGGGCTTCTTCGTCGTCTGGAGTCGTCTCCTTTCCTTCAGGGTCCTCACGCTCCTCCGAAGTTGCCTCTGCCTCCACCCCATCTTCTCCTTCTGCAGTAACATAGAGGTACATTACTAGAGTATGAAACTAACGTTTTAGATATTTTGGGGGGGGATAAAGTAAAGATAGTTTCTTCTAAGTTTCCACCAGTAAAGAGAAATCTTCCAACACTGGTAGAGAGGTAAGCCCGATAGGACGTAGCTCAAGTCAACGTAACCTAATCTTACCTTGTCTTACATAACCTAACCTAACCTAACCTACCTTTACTGGATCCCATATTTCTTATAAATAAAACAAACACTTGTAAGTAAAGGTATGATTCGGTATAATGGAAAACATTGTAGTTTGAAGATACTATATTCAATCTCTAATTCTAAAAAGAAGAAAAAAAATTCCTTAAAAATTTCTTGAAAAATAAGAATTTGAAATTTAAATATTCTCATTGTTTTTTCAAATACTGTGACTAAAACTGTATATCCATATTGTGTTTTAGCAGTCAATTATGACAATAACCAATGTGTTAAAACATTAAGGTTAGTGTTTACCCTAAGGCAACTCAGCAATTACAAGAGGTTTTAAAAATCATGTGTCGATATTTCGGATAAGATTCGTTTTATATACCCTTCATAGTTCGTTAACCCTATTAAGGTATGTAAGATTTAAAAGTGCAGTTAGGTTAGGTTAGGTTAGGATAGATTAGGATAGGTAGTTAGATTAGTTACTAAGGTTAGATTAAGTTAGGGTATTTAGATTAGGTTAGTTAGGTTAGGATAGCTATGTTAGATTAGTATTCCAAAAATAGAAGGGTGTATAAGTGAATTTTTACCGTTTCCAATACCTCTGGAAAAAAAGCAGTTCTTAGCTTCAGGTGGAGGAGAAGAAGAAGAAGAAGGAAAATAATAACAATAATAAGAAGAAGAAGAAAAAGAAGGTGTGGAGGAGGTGAGAGAAGGAGGAAGAAGAAGAGGAAGAAGAGGAGGAGGAGGAAGAAGATGTTGAAAAGGAGTAAGAAGAAGAAGAAGAATAAAGGAAGAATTGTCTTGATAACTACGTTTCCTGGAAATTTCCAGGAACACTGGACAGAACTCTGGGTTTTTACCCAATATCTTCAGCTAATCCTATCAAGACAGCATTAAAGCGTCCAGTTGAGATAAGGTCTGTCAAATTGAGGTAAAATAACTTCCACAGAGTGCAAGCTTCTTTATGCAATGCAAAAAGATTACTTACAATCTATGAAATGCCTTTCTTTTTTGCTAACTCAAGTTTATATATATCACACTGTGCATTTTTTTGTTTAGCATAATGTACAGGTCCAGTATAGATAACCTGATGTTAACATAGTAAAAAAAAATACCTAAAAAAGTCATCAAAACTATTCTAACCTAGCTCTTGCAGTGAATAAGTTCTGTTAAATCGAGAAACTGAATATTTTACAGTGATATCAAGGGAAAAAAAACTTCAAGTCTGTTTTAGGCCCGATTTATCAAACAGTGTAAACTTAGGATACCATATTGTTAGTTAGCTAGACACATACAAATGGATTTCATAAACGCATCTGACGCGGTTCTGTGTATGGCTAGGAATCCCCCATGGGGAGATCCTAGCCATATACAGAAACCGCGTCAGATACGTTTATGAAATCCATTTGTGTGTGTCTAGCTAACTAACAATATGGTATCCTAGGTTTACACTGTTTAAGAAATCGGGCCTTAAACAGGGGTATTAAAGCTCAATCAGGGCAGTTATTGTATCAAGGCATAAAAGTACAAATCTATGCAGTAGATTTGTAATTATTAATTCAAGTTAGTGAAATTACTCTCGAAGTAATTTTCTTTTGTCTGAACATAATACGAGTCCATGAAATTGACACGCTACTGTTATGTCGAAGTAATAAGCTACACATAGATTAAATTACTCTTGACTAAGCATAGCAATAAAAATCCGTAGATGAAATTCTATTGTTAAATCGCAGTATGAAAGTGAGGACAGAGTCATTTTTGGGGGGCTAAACATAATAACAATAAAAGTCCATCGAATAGATATGTTACTGGTAAATCTAGGTATCGAGATTATTATTATTTTTTTTTGGCAAAGGAGGAGGAAGAGGAGAATAGGAAGGTGAGGAGGAGGCCGGAGGAGGAGAAGGAGAAGGAATAAAATAAAAAGAAGAAGCAGAGGAAAAAGAAGAAGAGGAGGGGGAGCAACAAGAAGAAGGAGAAAAAGAAAAAGATGAAGAAGAATAGGAGAAGAAGAAAAATAGGAGGAGGAGGAGAAAAAGAAGAAGAAGAAGCAGGGGAGGGGGAGGAGGAGGAGTCAGTATAGTTATATTTACATTATCGAGGTATTTAAATTTCTCACAGGGTAACATACGCTACTTACCTTCTGCAGTTTGGTCCCCATTGCTTAGCTCAGGCTGCAGCGTGGAAAGATAGACCGAAATAACAGAGAGAAAAAAGAAATTAATACACTACGCTTCTGATATAATTTTCGAAAATTGCGTGAGACTCATGATTATAGTAATAATAATAATAATAATAATAATAATAATAATAATAATAATAATAATAATAATAATAATAATAATAATAATAATAATAATAATAATAATAATAATAATAATAATAATAATAATAACAACAACAATAATAATAATAATAATAATAATAATAATAATAATAATAATAATAATAATAATAATAATAATTATAATAATGATGATAATACTAATAATAATAATAATAATAATAATAATAATAATAATAATAATAATAATAATAATGATAATAATAATAATAATAATAATAATAATAATAATAATAATAATAATAATAATAATAATAATAATAATAATAATAATGATAATAGTAATAATAATAATAATAATAATAATAATAATAATAATAATAATAATAATAATAATAACAATACATATATACATACATGCATGTATGCATACATACATACATACATACATACATACATACATACATACATACATACATACATACATACATACATACATACATACATACATACATACATACATACATACATACATACATACACAGATAATGTGTTCACAGATAATGTGTTGGATATTGAAAAAATTGAGTATGAACCACCAATTGGAAAGAGTGACCACTGTGTGTTGGTGATGGAGTATATCATTGAAGATATTCTTCCTGAGAGTAGAGGCACTGAGGACATGAGGAGGAACTATCCGAAATGAGATTACATCAAAATGAATGAGCTTTTTGCAGTTATTGACTGGAGAACCTTATTTTACAACAAATCTGTACAAGAAATGAATGACATCTTTTGTGAGAAATATGGGAAGATAGTAGATTGCTGCATACCTGTCACCAAAGTAGGTGTAAAACATGCCAGAGAGAAATGGTTCGATAATGGGTGTAAAAGAGCTAAGGAGTGGAGAGACAAATGCTGGAAAAGGTATAGGAGGAGAAAAAACATAAATGCCTGGCAAACCTACAAAAGAGCAAGAAATGACTACCTAAGTAAAAGAAGAGAGGCAGAGAGAGACTATGAGAGGGACATCACCAGGAAGGTTAAAAAAAATCCGAAGCTTTTCCACAGCTTTATCAGAGGAAAACTGAAGGTAAAAGAACAGGTTTTAAGGCTAAAGAGAGCGGATGGAAGCATCACTGAGACGGATGAAGAGATCTGCAAAGAATTGAACAAGGAGTTTCAGTCAGTATTTACAGTAGAAAATACCCCACCCCCTCAGATTGCAGTGATAGAAGCTCAAGGGCCGGTATTAGAGAACATCAACCTTACAGCCACAGAGGTATGCAAAGTGCTGATGGATTTAGATGTTCATAAAGCTACAGGTCCTGATGACATATCCCCTCATGTGCTTAAAAAATGCTCAAACACAATATCAGTGGCACTAAGTATCATATTTAAGGAGTCACTGGAGTCGGGGGAGATTCCAAGATGCTGGAAACAAGCAAATGTGATACCTATCTTCAAAAAGGGAAGGAGGGATACGGCTCTGAACTATAGACCAGTTTCCTTGACCAGCATAGTTTGCAAAGTTATGGAGAAACTACTAAGGAAACATATCTCTCTTCACTTGGAATCCTTCAACTTTTTGTCAGTGAGGCAACATGGCTTCAGAGAAGGTAGATCAACAGTAACAAACTTATTAGAATTTTATGATGAGGTAAGCCAAATCTTACAGGAAAGAGAGGGCTGGGCAGATTGCATATTCCTAGACTTCCAGAAAGCGTTTGACACTGTTCCACATGGGAGACTTATTAGTAAGCTGCAATCAATGGCTAGAATAGGTGGAAATGTTTTGGAATGGATAAAAACTTACTTAGAAGGAAGGGAACAGAGGGTTAGAGTAAGACACTCAGTGTCTGAATGGAGAAGAGTTAGTAGTGGAGTACAGGGTTCAGTTTTAGGGCCACTTTTGTTCCTTGTATATGTAAATGACCTACCAGAGTCTGTAAATTCATTCATGAATATGTTTGCAGATGATGCAAAGATTGTGAAGAAAGTAAAAAACGAGAACAATGGTAGAGAACTTCAGGAGGATCTAAATAATCTGCATGAGTGGTCAGAAAAGTGGCTAATGAAATTCAATACTTCAAAATGTAAGGTAATGAGAATGGGTACAAGTGCAAGAAGGCCCAAGCTTGACTACTCGGTGGCTGGAGTACAACTTCAAGAGACAGAAAATGAGAGAGATCTAGGAGTAAACATACTGGCAGATTTGTCTCCAGAAATACATATAAATGGCATAGTAAGAGCAGCATATGCATTCTTATCAAATGTAAGGGTAGCCTTCAGGCACATGGACAAGGAAATGTTCAGAAATATTTATGTAACCTATGTGAGGCCAAAACTCGAATATGCAGCCCTCTTTTGGAATCCGCACTTGAAAAAGCACATAGCTAAGCTTGAAAAAGTTCAAAGACATGCCACGAAACTGGTGCCAGAAATACGCAATCTCAGTTATGATGAGAGGCTGAGGGAATTAGATTTACCATCACTCGAAGCTAGAAGAGTGAGGGGGGATATGGTGACAGTCTTTAAATTCCTTCATGGTTATTATAGAGTGGATAGGGATCGATATTTTGATATGGCTGGCTCTAGAACTAGAGGTCATAGTTTGAAGCCTCGTAAGAAAACTTCTTTGCAGGATGTAAGGAAATACTTTTTCAGTGTAAGAGTAGTTGATAATTGGAATTGGCTAAGCGAGGAGGTAGTTAATGCTATCTCAATCCATAGTTTTAAGGACAGGTATGATAAGTATCACTAAGTCTAAAATGGAACTGATGAGGAGACGGGAAGATACGAGCTTTGGGCTCTTTCCCGTAAACACAATTAGGTAATCACAATTAGGTAATCACAATTAGGTAATCACATACATACATACATACATGCATACATACATACATACATACATACATACATACATACATACATACATACATACATACATACATACATATACACATGGCCTCATTCCCTTTTGTAAAGGGGGTGGCCGAGCCAAGAAATGCGCATTCACCACAATCCATAAATACCTCAACCACTCCTCTGAGTTCCTTGGGGGTAAATGATTGCCACATTTTCCCCCCTTCCACCCTGCTTGGGTCACCCACAAGGTAGGCTGGCAAGTATATTCTACAATGAGGCCTGACAGCCGCAGCTGATTTACCTTCACCACTCCATCACATGGTAACTCACCTCACACTCTTCCATCAGAGTTCACTGAGCTAGCAGGTGCGAAAAATCCTTTTGGCCCGCGTCATCTATACACAATCTTTCTCCACTCATTTCTCTCTCTTGCATGCACTCTTACCTGCTCTAATGACATGCCACGTGCATTCAGTGCCCTTTTTGCGTCATCCATCCATCATCATTCTACATCTCCCTCTTGACTTAACTCTAATCAATTCTGCACTCCACTCTTTCTTCACTATTCGTTCATCACTCATCCTTTCCATGTGTCCAAACCAACTCAACTCTCTCTGATCTAACCTATCCGACAGCTACCTTTCAACACCCGCTCTCTATCTGACATCCTAATTTCTTACTCTATCTATTCTAGATACACCAATCATATTCTTAAACACCTTATCTCCTTTACATTCAGCTTGTTACTTTCATCCGCTCTTGCATCCCAAGTCTCTGCTCCATACAATGCTGTCAGCACAATAACACCTTCATATATCCAACACTTTGCATTCATTCCCAAATATATATTTTTCATTACACTTTTCAACCCACCTAGACATTTACTTGCTTCCTTCAACTCTGTGATTTATCTCTACATCACTCGTCCACTCTTTGATGCATGCGACCCCAAATACTTAAAACTCTCAGCTTCTTCAAGCAACTCCCCATTCACTTCTACATTCAATCTGCCAACACTAACACTCCTCGTGCATCTCATAACTTTAATTTTACCAATATTCACTCGCAACTTCCTTTTTTCACACACCCTAACAAACTCAGTCATCAACTGATTCAATGCCACCAGTACAGTATCATCCGCAAATAGCAATTGATTCAATTTCCGCAACCTTCCATCCCCACCCACTAGTTCCAAGCCTTGTCTAATACTCTTTCATTTGCTGCCCTTACCACTCCATCCATATACTCATTAAACAACCATGGTGACATTACGCAACCTTGATGTAAACCTAAATTCACCTCATACCAATCACTCATACCATTCCAAACTCACACATACTCTACTATTCATGTAAAAACTCTTCACCGCATTCAACAAGCTTCCATTTATTTCATACAGTCATAACACACTCCAAGACGCCTCTCTATCTACCTTGCATGCGCTTTCTCCAAGTTCATAAAAGCCCAAAAGGTGTCCCTACCTTTCTCCAAGAACGTCTCACACACCTGTCTTACCAAAAACACCTGATCCACACATCCTCTTCCTCTCCTGAACCCACAAACCTATTTCTCATTACCTTTCCTAATTCTCTCAATAATAACAATGATAATAATAATAGTAATAATAATAATAATAATAATAATAATAATAATAATAATAATAATAATAATAATAATAATAATAATAATAATAATAATAATTATAATAATAATAATAATAATAATAATAATAATAATAATAATAATAATAATAATAATAATAATAATAATAATAATAAAAATAATAATGAATAATAATGATAATAATGATAATTATAATAATAATAATAATAATAATAATAATAATAATAATAATAATAATAATAATAATAATAATAATAATAATAATAATAATAATTATAATAATAATAATAATAATAATAATAATAATAATAATAATGATGATGATGATGATGATGATGATGATGATGATGATGATGATGATGATGATGATGATGATGATGATGATGATGATGATGATGATGATGATGATGATGATGATGATGATGATGATGATGATGATGATGATAATAATAATAATAATAATAATAATAATAATAATAATAATAAGAAGAAGAAGAAGAAGAAGAAGAAGAAGAAGAAGAAGAAGAAGAAGAAGAAGAAGAAGAAGAAGAAGAAGAAGAAGAAGAAGAAGAAGAAGAAGAAGAAGAAGAAGAAGAAGAAGAAGAAGAATGCATTTGCTGATATTATCATACGTATCTTTTTTTTTCTCATATTCCTATTCTTCAACTACAGATTAAAATACGATTACGAAACTCTTCCCTCCACCCTCAAGGTTAAAACTAAAAGCAAAACTAAGCATCTGCAGTTGCTGTTTGATATCAAACATTAAGAGAATGTTATATATTTATTACAAAAACCTTCGAACAAAGCATGATTTATGAGAAGGTAATCAATTTCTCGCGAAAATAGGTTCCAATTATAGCGAACCTCATAAAATTCTCAGATTTATGCTATGATTCTTAAATCATTCCAAAGCCCTTCCTAGAATTTGAGGTATTTAAGTTCACCTCCTAAATTCTTAATTACCATCATCAGAAACCTTATTTTAGAAAGTTAACTCCATTTTCTGGCTGAAGACTACATTTCGGAACTGTCTATTGGTCCACTGGGGATAAAGGGCTAGCGTAGTTTAACCATATCCAGTCCCCATTTTCTTGGTCTAATTTCCCTCTGAAATTTAGTTCCCAGTACACTCCATTGGTCTGATGAGGTTCAAGTGGTTGCGAGTCTTTTCTTTTTTCTTTTTTTTTACCTAACTTTAGCCATCTCCATTTCTCAATTAATGTTTCTTGCTCCATTTGCTTACTGAAGAACTGATTTCCAGTAAAGATTATTGGTCTGAAGTAAGACGTTGTATTTAAGGCGATTTTTTAGCTTTCTCATAAGTCTTCTTCTTCTTCTTCTTCCCCTTCCGGTTTAAGCCCTTCATGGCCCATTGGTGTTTTATACAATACAGTTACTGCATGTTGTATTAAAGCTGACACGTTAAGTGGTGATATTATTCATCCTGAGTGCAAGATATCCATTTCAGGTCGTAGGTTCGCAGTCCCCCACGTCAGAGGTTAGAAAAGGCATTCACTCAGGGAAACTATTACTCCTGCCAAAACTAAAATCCTTTGCAGGAAAGAACCGTCCTAGCCCTTAGTAGAAAAGGAAGACCGTGACGTAAGACTGATCACAGTCTATAGTCAGCGAAGTGCTTAAAATTTTCAACTTGAAAGATGACAAAGCCGTGATCAACCGTGGTGGTGATAGGAAGAACATCTAGCCACACTTAGTGTCCGCCCCCATAACGGGGAGTAATAGTGACAATTAAAACGAAGATTATGATTATAGTCAACGAAGATGAATAACATCGTTTAGTAATAAATTTCATGAAAATATATTTCTCGTGTTTTGTATTATGCTTAGTGTTAGTTGCAATAGAGCATTTTAATGCCGGTCATTCTAAGTAAATTTTAATGGCGCTGAAGACATGGTTTTCATGTGCTCTTGCACCTCGATTTCGTACCAAACTAGTTAGAGAGTTATGGTGCTTTACTTGCTAAGATATTATTAAGTACTAAAGTTGGTTGGCAGATTTTGTAGTTTCTAAGCTCGGTGTAATATCGCTTTTGCTTTTATGAAATAATTTGTTTTTTTTTTCAGCTCAGTTTTTGAGTCGTATTATTCTTTTAGTTTATTTTCGCGGTTTACAATCTCGAGTTTTTATTTGTGTTACTTTTCAGGCTTTTGTCCAAGATTTACGTTCACAACTTTGATTAAAAAATTCAAAGTTAGGATAGGTTAGGTTAGGTTAGACTTTCTTCCTATGAATTTTATCTGTATTTTTTTTACCAGTGATTTTTTATCTGGATTCCGTGACAGGTGCCCTGCGTGGTGCATAAATTCTCTCTCTATAACTAGTGATTTTGAGGTATTATATCCAAGGATTACATTCTCAGAGAATTTTCTTTTCATATTGGATCTCTACACTTGAAAAATTATGATAGAGATTAATGAACTGGCCATGTTTCGTCTCCCGCACGTACAAGAAGAAGAAGAAGAAGAAGAAGAAGAAGAAGAAGAAGAAGAAGAAGAAGAAGAAGAAGAAGAAGAAGAAGAAGAAGAAGAAGAAGAAGAAGAAGAAGAAGAAGAAGAAGAAGAAGAAGAAGAAGGAGGAGGAGGAGGAGGAGGAGGAGGAGGAGGAGGAGGAGGAGGAGGAGGAGGAGGAGGAGGAGGAGGAGGAGGAGGAGGAGGAGGAGGAGGAGGAGGAGGAGGAGGAGGAGGAGGAGGAGGAGGAGGAGGAGAAGAAGAAGAAGAAGAAGAAGAAGAAGAAGAAGAAGAAGAAGAAGAAGAAGAAGAAGAAGAAGAAGAAGAAGAAGAAGGAGGAGAAGAAGAAGAAGAAGGAGAAGAAGAAGAAGAAGGAGAAGAAGAAGAAGAAGAAGAAGAAGAAGAAGAAGAAGAAGAAGAAGAAGAAGAAGAAGAAGAAGAAGAAGAAGAAGAAGAGTATATACAGTGCCAACGAAATGAGTAAACCCGGAAATAAGGGCATGCAATAAGCAAGCAAAAGAAAGAAAAAATAAGATGTTATTGTTTGCAGCAGAGAAAAGGGCTGCCATGCATTAAGCACGAGTTTATCAATGTCACCTCCATTCATGAATTACGTGGCCAGAAAATGGGCAGGGGGCCCGTTGGTCAATATTTTGATTGAGTTATGACCCTCTCGAGGCTACACTGCCTTCCCTTTCGCACCCCGTGAACTCGGCATAACCAAAACTTCAGTTGATTTCATAAATCGTTACTTTCTGTATTTGAAAAGAAAACCCTACATATTAAGGTCTGATAGTTGGCAATGTGGCACTCCTCAGTATTACAGTCTGTATTTTGGCACTCTTCAATATAACAGTCTGTATTGTGGCACTCCTCAATATAGCAGTCTGCATTGTGGCACTCCTCAATATTACAATCGGTATTGTAGCACTCCTCAATATTGCAGTTGCTATTGTGGCACTTCTCAATACTGCAATCGGTATTGCGGCACTTCTCAATAGTAGCGCAAAGTTAAGGTATTGGAAAAATATATCGTCTATATACATGAACCATTTTTCCCCTTATAAGGGGAGTGGCGGAGTCAAGGCAAAATACTCTGACTCATTGGGAAGAGGAAATACAGAGGAGGGGATGCCTAGTCCCCTCGCTCCCCCCCCCCATTTCGTCGACACGCAGTTTAACACGGACGAAGTATACTAGCCCCACCCTCCCTCAGGCGGAAAATATTTGGTACTTATATTGTTTTACTGGGGAAATTAATCATCCCTCTTCGATTTTTTCTTATAAACTTTTCTTCTGAAGGACTGAAATAATTTATGATCATTCTCTCTCTCTCTCTCTCTCTCTCTCTCTCTCTCTCTCTCTCTCTCTCTCTCTCTCTCTCTCTCTCTCTCTCTCTCTCCTCTCTCTCTCTCTCTCCCTATTTATATCCTATTATTATTATTATTAGTATTAGTATTATTATTATTATTATTATTATTATTATTATTATTATTATTATTATTATTATTATTATTATTATTATTATTATTATTATTATTATTATTATTATTATAAAAATAATAATAATAATAATAATAATAATTATTATTATTATTAGTAGTAGTAGTATTATTATTATTACTACTACTACTACTTAGCGGTCTCAGTAAGATTTCATCCTGATTAGTACAAACGAACACACACACACTCACATACACATACACACACTAAATCATCTCTAAAATAGATATAAGTGGCTATAAATTAGATACAATATTCACAGTAATCAAAATAGGAAAAATATTACACTAATAATATATCAACAGAATTTTTTTTGTGAGTGTGACACCGGGACAGGCAAAATAAAAATGCCCTCATCAATAAAGGCAAGGGCACGAGAAAACATTAAGACGAAGGAAGAGAAAAGGGTTAAGGACAAGGCAGAGATGAGGTAATGATACACAACCGAAAAGGATAAACTGAAAAAATAGTCAAAGTACTGAGGACCTAGAGATATGGAGGATAAGGCCCTGAGATGACGATAGATCTGCTCTTTGAAGGAAGATAGGTTATGATAATTTGGCAAGACAGAAGTAGGAGGAGAGTTCCAGAGTCTGGAGGTAGATGGGAAGAAGCAGTCGCTGTACCAACCAATCCGCGAGCTACAAATCTCCACACAATACCTGTAAGACGAAGCCGCTTGACTAGTGTTAAGCGACCTAGGCAGTAGGGCAGGGATGCAACTCGTCAACTCATCAGAGCAGCGAAGGAAGTAGTAGCAATAGAAAAGTGAAAGAGATGATACCCTACTGTGAAGAGAAGAAGAATCCAGATTAGAAGTAAAAGAGGGATCATTAATGAATCTGACTGCCTTAGATTCAACCCTATCAAGGAGATAATTATAAGAAGAACCACCCCAGATGTGTGAGCAGTATTCTAAGCAGGGATGGATAAGACCTTTATAGATAATAAGTAACTGTAATGAGGAAAAGTAATGGCAAAAACGAAACAGAACACCCAATTTTTGGATGCAGATTTAGAGATTTGGTTTATGTGATTCCTCCAAGACAAAAGTATAACATAATAAGAACATATCACACTAAAATATATATCAACAACAATAAGAGAATAACCACTCTTGCCATAAGGAATTTAACCTGAGACTTTATTACACAATTAAAGATTTATTGAGGCCACGAATTTGATATATGTCCATAATTATATAACTGTCTTTAACAGCTGTTGTAATCAGTGTAATGCAGTTTGTACTGTGTTGACCTAAATATACTTGCAGTTTAAATTGAGAGTCATTGAAAGTTAAATCTTGTCAATAAAATTTATTCCAATTTGGAAGTTTCTGAGATGCTGGGTGATATTTATAAAGCATGAGCTCATGTTATATACAGTGAACGATAGCTGTATAACTCTGGGGGTTTAGGTTAAGGTAAGTTTGGTTAGACTTTTTTCTTGGTATCTAAGATCAAAATCTAACCTAACCTAACCCAACCTAACATAACATAACCCTTCTCCGTTGTTAACACAAAACAGATCCCAATCCCTCATGAGCTCCTCATTCTGTGTAGTCCATCGACAAGAAATAAAACATCGTTCATCAGTGAAGGGTAAACCGAGAGATTTTAGATTTTATGTTTTAACATCATCTATTATAAAAGTCTCCTTCCTAGCAATGAAGAAAAGCTAGAAAATTATGAAGGCTTCAGTAGCTGTCACATCAGACATTATTTTCATCAACAAACTAAAAGATCATAGCCTCGAGTACCTGTAAACTATTAATCAAATTCAACAGTTTGCGTCTATTAACTAAGATGAAGCCCAAAAACTTCCGCCTCAAGTAATAAACATTGGCCTAACTGCCTAACCATAAAAATCTGATCTATACAACCTCTACTTCTCCTAAAACCACTCTGCACTTCTGCGATCACATTTTCTGTCTAATCCCTAATCCTATTAACCAGTATCCTACCATACTCTTTTCCTACCATACTCAACAGACTTATACCCCTAAAATTACTGCATTCATACACATCTCCCTTACATTTGTATAGGGGCACTATACAAGCAATCACCCATTCGACTGGCACCATAGACAACATAAAGCATATATTAAACACTCTCACTAACCATTTCAATGCAGTCACACCCCATTCTTTCAACATCTCCGCTCTCACACCATCCATTCCTGGTGCTTTACCTGCTTTCGCTTCATACAATGCCCTTTGCACCTCCTCTCTTGTAATCTCTCTTTCATTTTCATCTCCCATTACTGGCACTTGAACACCCCCCACTGCCACTTTAGCTGCACTCAAAATATTCTGCCCATCTTTTCCTTGCATCGTTCCCTCTTAACATCTGTCCATTCACATCTTTCACTGTCTCTTCCATCCTCGATCTACCCTTCCTTACTCTCTTCACTTCTTTCCAAAACTTCTTTTTATTCTCCTCATATGACCTACTAAAATCCTGTCCCCACCTAACATTTGCCAATCTCTTCTCTTCCTCTACCTTCCGCTTGGTTTTCACATTATTCTCCCTATATCTTTCATACTTCTCCCTACTGTTGCACTGCAGCCATTCCTCAAAAGCCTTCTTATTCTCTTTCATCTTCATTTTCACCTCTTCACTCCACCACTCGCTGCCCCTCCTCATGCCACCTCCAACATATCTCTTTCCACACACATCACTTGCATGTCCCACAAAACATTCTTTCATCAACCCACATTCCTCCTCTAACTCCCCAACTTCTCTTTCTTTCACCATGTCATATGCCACTTTCCACCTGTCCTGATATCCCTGTCTCTTCTCTGGCTTTTTCAACTCTTCCACCTTCACCATTCCCCTTCTACATCCCCCCACTCTATTTCCCCACTCTTTTGCTACTACCACTTTTGCTTCAACCAAAAAATTATCAGACATCCCAGCAGCCACACCCCTAAATGCATGCACATCTTTCACTCTACCAATCATGCTCTTTGCTATCAACACATAATTCATCAATGCTCTTTCTTTCACTCTTCCATTTGTCACTCTCTTCCATGTATACTTATTTATTAATTTCTCCTTGGAAAAACTGTTACCTATCACCAACTCTTGCTCCACACACATATCTACCAGTCTCTCGCCGCTCTCATTCCCACCTGGTACCCCATACTCTCCTACAACACCTTCTACCTCTCCATCACCCACTCTGGCATTCAAGTCACCCAACACAACTACATAGTTCCTTCTACTCAGACCATCCACACCCCTAGTTAACTCATTCCAGAATTCATCCCGCTCTTCCTCACTTCTCTCACATCCTGGCCCATACGCACTAACAAAAGCCCAACATTCCCTACCTATCCTAACCCTCACTCACATTAGCCTAGATAACACTACTTTCCATTCCACTACCTTATACCATCCATTCAATAAGCAATAATGACAAACCTTCTCTCGCTCTTCCCCTTTCAACCCCAGACACCATA
>JAXCGZ010022699.1:45000-55000 GCA_037179515.1 Halocaridina rubra | reverse complement strand
ATGTGCTGATGATATGAACACGATTGTGTAAGCTCATGGACCTTGAATCTCCTGACTTTGATGTTCTCTGGCTAAAAGTCCATCTCTCCACTACCACTATCATCCTTTGCTTCTACTACTGTTCTCCAAACTCCACCGAGTTTGTGTCTTTCTTTGAATATCTCTACTCGTGCCACGAGTCTTTGCTATCTTCTCACCCACATGCCGAAGCTCTGCACATTGGAGACTTCAATGTACACCACAGTGAGTGGCTTCATTCTCCTCACACTGATGTGGAAGGAAGCGAGGCCCTTGCTTTCTCTATTACTCACGATCTGGAGCAAATTATCAAACATCCTACTCGTGTTCCTGATCGTCACGAACATGCTGCAAACACTCTTGACCTATTTTTTACTTCTAACCCTTCAAACTACTCTTATTCTGTGCTCTCCCCTCTTGGTAAAACTGACCATTCGATGATCTCTGTCTCTTCCATTTTCGCTCCCCCACCACCAATCCCTCCTATTCAGCGCCGCCTTTGGCACTTCGAGCAAACCCAACATGAAAATTTGCGTAACTTTCTCTTTGACTTCCCATGGAATGACTATTGCTTTCGGTCCCGCAACCCTGATCAAGTAGCTCTAAAAGTTGCCGAGATCATGACCGCAGGAATGGAGGCGTACATCCCCTCTTCTACAAAAACTTTCTCTCCCCCTAAACCTTGGTTTGACCGTGCCTGCTCCATGGCTATCCAGGCTAGGAATCAGGCTCACCGATCTTACCAAGCCTCTCCCTCCGATTTAACTCGCTCTCCTTTCATTATAGCTAGGAATCGCTGTACAGCTCAGATTCGAAGGTCTAAGGCTTTCTTTATAAGAATGAAAGTTGATGACCTTAACTCCTCTCCCACTGACAAATGCTTCTGGTCTTTAACCAAAAACCTCTCCAAAAACTTCTGTAACTCAAGCTTTCCCCCTCTCATTCGTTCTGATGGTTCTATAGCTTGCTTTCCCACTGACAAAGCCACTCTCTTTGGCTCTCATTTTTCTGCCAACTCTATCAACGATTCCAGCGCACCTGTTCCTCAGTCTTTTCCCCTCTCTAACCCTATGCCCTCCCTTATCCTTTCTTCATGCAAAGTTCATAAGGTTCTTCGCTCACTAAACACGAACAAGGCATCTGGTCCCGATGGTATCCCTGCAAGGTTCCTTAAGGGGTTTGTAGATGAACTGGCTCCCGTGCTTTGCCGTCTTTTTCGCCTCATTCTGTCAACCAGTATCTATCTTTCATCTTGGAAGCATGCTCTAGTTCAACCTGTTCCTAAGAAGGGTGACCGCTCTATTCCTTCTAACTACCGACCTATTGCTCTAACATCCTCTATTGCTAAAGTTTTCGAAACTTTGCTCAATGCTCACTTCTTGAAACGCCTTGAATCTAACTCACTTATCTCCGATCACCAGTACGGCTTCCACAAGGCAAGATCCACTGGTGATCTCCTGTCCTATCTTACTCATGTATGGTCATCTTCTCTGAGAAACTATGGGGAATCCTTTGTCATCGCCCTTGATATCTCTAAGGCTTTTGACAGAGTCTGGCACAAACTACCTGCCTATGGTTTTACCCCTTCTTTCTGTTCTCTGATTTCCAGTTTTCTTACTGACCATTCTATATCTGTAGTTGTTGATGGCGTGACATCTAGCCCTTTCTCTGTTTCCAGTGGTGTTCCACAGGGCTCTGTTCTTTCACCTACTGTCTTCCTTTTCTTCAGCAATGATCTTCTACAATCCCCATCTTCCTCTCTTCTTCATGCCTTTGCCGATGATTCTACCCTTCACTTCTCCTCTGCCTTTTCTTCATAACCTTCATCTGTTACTCATAATCAATCTCGTATCACTCTTTCTTCTACTCTTAACTCCGATATGCAGAGAGTATCTGAATGGGGCACTCAAAATTTAGTTAAATTCAATGCCTCCAAGACACAGTTTCTGGCTATCTCTTTATCTTCTCCTCCTGATAACCCTATTGTCTTCGAAACTAATGAAAGTTACCCTCTTAACTCTATCAACATATTAGGAATCCATATAGCCTCTAACTTGTCTTGGAGGAATTACATAATCCAAATTTCCAAATCTTCATCCAAAAAATTGGGGTTTTGTTTCGTTTTCGTCATTACTTTTCCTCATTGCAGTTACTTAAAATTTACAAAGGTCTTATCCACCCCTGCTTAGAATACTGCTCACACATCTGGGGTGCTTCTTCCTTTACTTATCTTCTTGATAGGGTTGAATCTAAGGCAGTCAGACTCATTAATGATCCTTCTCTTACTTCTAACCTGGATTCTCTCTCTCTTCGCCGTAAGGTATCTTCCCTTTCGCTTTTCTATCGCTACTACTTCCATCGCTGCTCTGATGAGTTGGCGAGTTGCATTCCTCCTTCACTGCCGAGGCCGCGTAACACTCGCCAAGCAGCCTCATCTCACAGGTACTGTGTGGAGATTTATAGCTCGCGGATTGGTCGTTGCAGCGACTGCTTCTTCCATCTACCTCCAGACTCTGGAACTCTCCTCCTCCTTTTGTGTGTCCTAATTCTTATGACCTTTCATCCTTCAAAAAGCAGATCTATCGTCATCTCAGAGCCTAGTCCTCCATATCTCTGGGCCCTCTGTACTTTGACTGTTTTTTTTCTGTCTGTCGTTTTCCTTTGTGTGACATTACCTCATCTCTGCCTTGCCCTTAACCTTTTTCTTTTCCTTCAACTTGGTATTTTCTCATGCCCGGGCCTTTATTGATGAGGGCTGTTTCTGCCTGTCCCGGTGTCACACTCTTAAAAAAAAAAGCGACACTTTCCCCAGTTTATAAATAAATACTCAATGTTATTCATGTGTATCTTGTAAAACTTCCCTTCTTTATTTAATTATATACTTTCTTCAATACATTTTCTATATGTGGATACATTTTCCTTCATTTTGATGGTTTGTTGCAACGTGTCTCAATAAGGAAGGCTACTGAGCTTCATCCCCAGCCAACACTGGTGTTCTCTAGGGTGATGTCCTTTCTCCTACTCCTACTCTCTTCACAGTTCATAAAGATTTCCCTACCTTCTCATATTGATTTATCATATTTTTTCGTCTCTCTTCATTTCATTGTGGAAATGTTACAAATACTCATACAGTATTCAACTTGTGATGCACTAGTTTTTCCACTTGTCTGGCCCTTTTTTTCTATGGGATAATTGCAAATTAGCCATAACTTTCCATTATTATTTTCAATACTGATCTGGGACGGTACGTGTAAAAAGTATCTCAAAGTTTTTTGTGTTTTAAAATGTCCAAAGTTTCACCCCAAAGTATCCCTCAAAATAAAAATAAGCCAAAAGTATGTTTTTAACGAAATATTCTTGAGATGATTTATACATACTGCCCTAATTTCCAATCTGGACTGAACATTTTTCACACTCAAAATTGCTAAATCTACCCAAAAAATAATTATACAAAACATTTTTCGGTTACCATTTTTTCATCCAATGCACTATGCCAGTAGTAGGGAGGGGTCTCATTTATCCCTTTCTAACACACCTTTTCTGTATACTCAACAACCCTACATTATGAGGAAGAGCTTTAAGTTTTACCCTATAGGTTTCTGTATTCTCAGTAGTATGTTGGGTGTAAAGAGACGAAATTGAATAGAGCGTCCAAGACTGCCACAGATAATAATATGGGTATTTTGTCAATAGTATACACAATGTAAAATAATTTGCAATGAATATATAAATACGAGTAAAAGTGCTTTGCGAACTAATATTAAGTGCCTTTACCTTACTTTTATTCTGCAAAAATAACGCTACACTAATCAACTAGTTACTAGTTATAAGCAATAGTCATAAATATATCTCAATATATGTTATGTATATAGCTAGAATTATCATCAATTGCTAGTTATAGGAAGGTGCATTTACACTAAGCCCGATTTCTTAAACAGTGTAAACCTAGGATACCATGCTGTTAGTTAGCTAGACACACAAATGGATTTCATAAACCCATCTGAAGCAGTTGTGTGTATGGTTAGGATCCCGCACGGGATCCTAGACATACACAGAACCGCGTCAATGCGTTTATGAAATCCATGTATGTGTGTCTAGCTAACTAACTATATGGTATCCTAGGTTTACACTGCTTAAGAAATCGGGCCTAAGAGTTTTTATTAATTAAGCAAACGCTAATTAGGGCAAGAAATAGTTAGTCATATGGTGAAAAAAATTTTACCTGTGGTACTACGAGAAAAGTTCCTTTTTATGTAACTTACCTGGGATAAAGAGCGGGCATTTGAGAAATAAGGATTCCACTTGGGGTGATCCTTTAGGTACAGGCAGGTAAGAGACCCCCAGCAGTGCAGTAGTACGGTAGCAGGCGCAGCAGCAGTAGTAACAGCAGCAGGAGAAGAATGCGCAGTAGCAGGAGAAGTTGGATCGAAAGTTAGGATAGGAGAGGCACAGGAAAAGTTGATGGAAAGTAGGGACGTAGTGACATAAGGTTGAAGATAGGTTGAGGAATGTTAAAGAAGTATAAGATACACAAAGGAGAGAAATGTTGTTGACAGACATATGCAGGTAATTATAAGGACACGTGACCAAAGTTGAATGGTAAGTTGGAAATGATAATTTATGTAAGAAGTTCATGATATATTAATTTAATAAAAATTGTATAAATAGCCAAGGTGAAGGAGAACAAATTGATTAAAGATATATGATAAATAGAAATTGTACAAGTAGCCAAGTTGATAGAGATATTAAAGTTTGCGAGTGACAGGGGTTTGAAAATAATGTAAGGCACAGTGTATTTAAACAGGTGTTTTATAGGACGTGATAAAAGAAGTATATTGTAGACAGAGCCGTGTAAGTGGAGAGTGACACCAAGGAAGTGCAGAAATGACAATTGTTGAATGCAAGTTAGGACGAAATAAGAATGGTTAGGAGTAGCATAATGTTGGTAAAATAAATATTTTGTTGTTTGTCAACAAAAAAGTCAGGAATGAAGAGGCCATAAAAATGACAGATAAGGGTTTAAAGAGAAGGTTGAATGGAATTCGATGGAGGATCGGATTGTAGGGACAAAAAAAAAGAGAAAAAATAAGGAGATAGAAATTAGTTAATAATAATCAACTACTGTACTCATGCCTAAGCTTTATTTCAACTGTGCATAAGTAATAATTTAACAAGAGCTCTACGTTATTTTATATATCATAGCCGCCTACTGAATACATTAAAGATTTAAATGTCTTAATGCTTATATACAGCAGTTAAAGAAGGCTGTAAAATTCATCAGGGTGTCTTGTAAGTTTTCTCTTTAAAGACATCTATGGATACTTTTAAAATGCAAAAGAAATAAAATAGCATTATGGGAAAAAATTCTGCTAGCTACGGATAGGGATTAGCCATGCTTTTACTCTCTCTTAACTAAATACATTTGTCTAGAAATTACAACTGAAGCTATTGTTTTACCAGGTGATACATAGTCTTTTCATTGTAAGCACTGAGGTACTTTTTCCTACATTTATAATCTTACTCATGCAACGCTATAATGTTATAAGATTGTGTTTACAAAAGTGTCCTAATAGCTTCCGTCATTAATATGGACATTGAATTTGCTGTTATGAAGTCAACTGTAACATAAAAACAAGTTGACCAAAACGGATGCAGGAAAGAAATCTTTAACAAAATATAAATGAACATTTCCTTGAATACGAATGAGTTTATACATTATATATATATATATATATATATATATATATATATATATATATATATATATATATATATATATATATATATATATATATATATATATATATATATATCTCGCTCTCTCTTAATAGAGAGGAATAAAGGAGTGAAATCTATCATTTCCTAACTCTTGCCAACTCAACAGACATAATGAGCACACAAGTGGAAATGTCGGGTCGCAAGTCAAAAGGTAGAGAGAAAGAAATTTTAATAAAGAAATAAATTTAATTTTAGTTCTAAATTGAGTCGGAAATTGGTTTGCTTGCGGAGTTGTCATTATTCATGAAAGACTGAAGCTATTAGGAAAACGAGGTTGAATATATCCCAAGAAAAACTGAAGTAATCTATAAAAGCTGCTATTTTCTATCCAGAGAGCTTCATTAATCACTTTCTAATCATGCCAATGAATGAGTTGTGTAGGTTTTTTAATGCACACACACACACACGCTCACCCTATTCTGCATCTAATTTTTTTTTTTTTTGAGGGGCTTCTAGCAGCTTTTTTTTTTTCAAAGGAAGCCGTTCAATGAAAATAAAAAGAAAAGAAGGTTTAGGAATATAGGTTGAAAAAAATAAAATAGATTCTTACATCGTCTTCGATTCTCTTTGCATAGTTGGACCCTCGGATGATACGTCTGTCATACATAGGATTTCCACTTCCTCTGAAAAAGAAAGAGACGTTTTTGTAATATACATATACAAAATACATATTCATATACTTACACGACTATGCACAAAATACATAGTTATCTATTAATAGGTAAAACATATTTATGAATTTAAGAGTCTGTGCAAAGGCCGTGATTCCTATTCACCTATTCATATGAAGACTTACTACAAAGAAAATTCAGCATAATTATTATTCTGTAATGAGTGTAAGTCTTCGAATTATTACTTAAATGTTAATAAAGCTAATATTGTATGTATGTATGTATGTATGTATGTATGTATGTATGTATGTATGTATGTATGTATGTATGTATGTATGTATGTATGTATGTATGTATGTATGTATGTATGTATGTATGTATGTATGTATGTATGTATGTATGTATGTATGTATGTATGTATGTATGTATGTATGCATTGAATATTGGATGAATGTATGTAGGTAAATAGGTTGGTATGTTGATAGGTAGGTATGTTGGTAAGTAAGTTTGTTGGTAGGTAGGTAGATAGACAGACAGGTATGATGGAGATGGGCTGATGAATGGATGAATGCGTGTTTTAAGTTTGCCATTAGAGTTGATTGATAGACTGTGTAGTCCGTCAAAAGATTAAAAGAGTAGTGTTTTGAAGATCTAAATGAAATTTCCATTTCGTAAGAAGCCCAGGTAAAGTGCATTGTTCTTTTCAAACTACTATGAAGGAGGAGAAGATTAAAAGAAAAAAGAAAAAAAGGCTTCACAGAGTGCATTTTTTTTTTCAAACTGTTATTGAGATTCCGAAAGTAGTTTTGGCTTTTCTTTATCTTTTTTTTTCAATTTTTACATTTTTTCCTCCTCTTTTTCCTCTTCCTCGTCTGAATGTGTCTTAATAATATACTAACTAGGAAACAGAAACCCTTGGTAGTAGAGTATTCTGTTTTTAATAACTAATTCAATAAGTCAAGCTTTCTCTTTCTACTGAAAGCATTATCAAGATGCCAATAACTTTCTTGTTAAAGAGTTATATTCCTATTGTCTGCTTGGTTTGGTTGCCTGATGCGAGGAGAATGCCTTGGCTCCGCCCCTCCATAGCCTCCATGTAGGGTTTCACTGAACTCAGGTAACAAAGGATTACTTCACCTGCGATTTGTCCCTTGGTTGGGCTATCTCATTCACCCCACCCTCACCTCCACCCTCATCAAAAGGAGTGTCACTACAATTATTGCTCAGTAATTTATAAGAATCTAATCCTCTCTCTCTCTTTGCAGTATTTGTCTGGTATGGCTATCTACAGATAAGGATATCTATACCGCAAAGAAGATTACACTGAATATGCAGCTTTGAATCACAGTAAGTTGCATATACCCAAAACTGAATAGAGAAAATAAATGAAAAAAATATATATATAAATAAATCAGGGATGTTAAATTATTCCAACATTCTCCAGACAGGGTTTAATAGGAAAAAAGTCTCTGTAAAGTAATGCAAGTCTTATGAATGTTCTACATACGTAAGTTACTAGGTTAGTAATACAAGCAAGTCAATAGCAGAAACCTCTGGAGCAACAGCCTTTTTTTATCTGCACGCTTAATCTAACGTCACACGTGTTTAAAATATGTACGTAGTTATCAAGAGAAACAATATATATATATATATATATATATATATATATATATATATATATATATATATATATATATATATATATATATATATATATATATATATATATATATATATATATATATATATATATATATATATATATATATATATATATATATATATATATATATATATATATATATATATATATATATATATATATATATATATATATATATATATATATATATATATATATATATATACATATGCATATATATATATATATATATATATATATATATATATATATATATATATATATATATATATATATTTACCGATATAATTAAATGGTTGTCTCCTGTATAATGGTTATTTAACAGAAACTGAAGTATTTAATGTTGAATTCATGACGTATGCATTAAAAGTGGTGTTTTTAGAGCTTCGTTTCACTCAGTATTATCAGATTTTTTTTTATCGTGACGGCCTTGCTTGGTGGCTGAAGGTTAGATACAAGAAGTGATAAAACTGTCTTCAGAAAACTAGCTATGAAAGGGAGAGGGAAGTCTGTATAAGGTCAGACAGACATGTCAAGTAAAAGGGAGATTTGAAAGCAATTAAATATAAGGCTTTGTTGACCCAGATGAAATGGATGAGAGTTGGCATAACTGTAGCTTTTGGTTAGGTAGTAATAAGGGATTTTTGAAAAACTGAGAATGAAATAATTTTTGGAAAAGATTAGATAGACATGCTTGAAAATAGTATTAAAACAAGAAGTTTCATTAGATGTTACTTTTTTTGCTGATGTAGTTGAGTATGACAACTCAAGTTAAACTTTACTTTTTTGTCTCGCGAAAACGCGGCTTTAGTGATGCGAGATACTCTTAAGTCAAATTTAAAGAGTTCCATGGTAAATCCAGTTCCGCAATCGGAAACTGGAACAAGTTGAGAGAACCGGCTTCATAGTTTATTAACAGCATGAGATGGATACAAGACTCTCAGAACAATACAAATGATATTTAGTCAATGTTCCAAAAAAAATTAATTAAGAGTATATAATTAATTGCAATTGTCATTTAAAATCACTTCCGTCACCCGCTTGTCCACGTTTTATTACTTCCCGGTCCATTGGATGACCTTTGCTGGCCACGTGGGTATAGTAAGCTTGGTATATTCTTATAAATTAGAAGTCGGTACTTAGTCTCGCCAAAAGTCAGAGCTTTATATTTTTCAAGATTAGAGTTCTAACCTAATCCAACATTATCTCACCTCCCTTCAACTCATTAATTCCGTGACTTTAACTACCTCTCTCTAATGTCGTCATTTCTGATCTCATCTTGTGACTCCACACATTCATTTCAGCATCACTCATCTCCATCACTTCCACTTTTCGTTCTTAAGCCTTCTTTACTGGCCACGTCTCGGCTCCTGAAAGCCATAACTGGTTCACGGAGACTTTTGTAAGACTGATAATTAGGATTCAATGAGTTTCAGAAAAATACAATATGGATTTCATGGCTTATTACCCTGTCTGTAATCATTATAAAAAGGTTATATCAGTAGAGAATTTATCGTTATTAATATTTACGACATTTAGCATTCATTTTCTCCTTCACTTTATTATTCAGTTGTTATCTCTTTCAGTCTTTCATTTTGCCATTTGGTCATTATTTTAACTTAAATGGCTGTGTTATGGAACTCAACTTGACATCGCTCAATGTTCTCAATTATATTACCTCAACGATTGACCAAAGAATCGTCGCATGACCCAAGGTCAAGTTATATCCTACTGCTAGGTCATAAACGCCTTAATGATCATCGATAACGACAAATACCAATTACGCAAGACCTTAATCCTCTTGAGAGTCGTTCTAAATTATAAGTTGTGCTTTATAAAGGCTTAGGTTTATAGAGTGCTCCCAGAACACACCACATTGTTGCCTTCTTCTTTAATTTTTAGTGATTCTGGAGTCGTTGGTCCAAGGACG